>VZTU01017669.1:78461-100571 GCA_013400835.1 Zapornia atra | reverse complement strand
AGCCGCCCGGCGCCGGGGTGACTCACCGTGCCTGCCCGAGGGGTGCCGCAGCTCGGGGCGCGGCGGTGGCGCGGCAGCCGTTCGACCGCGCTGCGGAAGCCGTGAGCGATGCGCGGCGTCCTCGCCCTTCCCGGCTCGCCCCTGCCCGCCCCCGGAGCGGCGGCGACCGGGATCTGAGCCCCCGGAAGCAGTGCGCGTGCAGCGAGCTCCAGCAGCAGCGACCTGTGATAAAATACTCGACGTGTGACTTTTGCCGGCGTTATGTAAATAACTTACATAAACATCGGCAGAGTTTGTGCTACGGGGGCAGTGTGTGGCACTGAACCGCTGAAGCCCTGAGAACGGGGTTCGCGTGTGGCTGCACGGGATGAACCTGGCGCTGGGGTACTTCCATCGACGGCTTTGAGCGTGCGCTTTGTGGCTTGAGCACCTCACTTCTCTGTGCAGGACATACGGTTAAACTCAGGCGCTCCTTAAACACAAGGACTTGGTGCTGACTCAGCCCCTTCAGCTGCTTCGCCCCTGCAGCCTGTCCCAAGCTGGGGCTGCCGGCCTGGACTCGGGTATCTCCGAGCCCCGTGTTAAGAGTACAGCAGTGTTTGCATAGGCTGAGTTCCTGAGACTTGCTAGTGAGGAGCTGGTGTTTTCGTGCAGTGAGCTAATTGTTCCGTGAGGATCTACCCGCTTAGCTCCTCTAATCGGGGTGTGGTTTTCTTATGTAGGAAGTGAGCGTTAATTAGCTCTTGCTTTCATTGCTCCAGGGATCTCTTTATAGCATCTCCCATGTTGCGACCTTATGCTGTCTTGAAATATGCTTGTTCTTGCGTCCTAATTTAATTTTACAACTCTGCTGCTGCAGAGGCTGTTAACTTGCATACCCGTGGCTTTTCTGGAGCAAAACTCTGAACCCTAGACACCTTTGTTCCAGCTTTTTAAAAATACTGCATTGTAGGCACATTGGAGATACTGCCAGTCCTCCTTCAGTGTTCCTAGTTTCTCTTTCATTGCATGGTGTCACTGGGAAGGACCCCATGGAGCATTTAGGAGGAGGAAGTTGACCGGACAGCAAGCCTGTGTAGAGGAGCTGCAGGAAAGAAGGTGCTCTGCTGACTGCATGCCAGACACCACAGCACGGCTCTGCCCTGCAAGAGGATGTGCTCCTCTTTCGTGGTCCTTGCTGAGTGCTCACGGCACCTGGCTTTGCCCCGACCGTGAGCAGTGCAAAGTGTGTGGGCCTGCAGGAGGGAGCGGGGAATGGACTACAGGGTACCGGCCCTGGGAGGTCATGGGCAGGAGAGCTGTGCTGCCTGGCCCCTGAGGTAGGGAAGGCCAACCCGTCTGCTCCAAGCATGTTTGGAGTGAGCTACAGCCAGGCCAAGCTGCAGCTTGGATCTCCTTGGACTTAAGCGATCAGGGTCTGTTCCTGACGCTTTAATCTGTGTGAGTCTGATGGCGAGCATGCCCTTGCTCTCAGCAAGGTGCCTTGGGAGGAGCTAGCAGTAATTAGTGGCAGAAACCTTTTTGCCAGTCTGAGCATCCAGAGTGTTTCCATACAGCAAGGTGCAGGAGAGAGTCTGTGCCAGTTCTTCCTCCGATTGTTCTGTCTTTCACCATCTCAGAATGGCCAGGACACTGCAGCCTCCTGCTCAGGAGCAGGGAGCCAAGAACCATCTTCCCAGTGTTAGGAGAGCAGTTTGAGGGCTACCAAAATACAGGATGGAGTTGTTTTGTGTTAGTACAACAGCTTTATGTACAAGCTCCAAGACTTTAAATATTACAGATCATAAAGTGTTGTAACAATAGGGCACACGAGGCCAGAAGTTTGTCCCCAGACTCAGACACGCCAGCAACACTGAATATTGAATGAAATGCAAATTTGAACAAAAGATGTCATGCGGAGGACTGTGATGCAGCAACCCCAGGGAAAGGGAAACTAGGGCGACGTGAGATGGTGTCTGACTTGTCCCCGTTGCTTGGGCAAGGGCAGAGGGAAGGGGCAGGTAGTGGCTCAGGGAAGGGGACTGTCATGGTACAGAACACGCGCAACTCCCGTGGATAAGTAAGCTGCTGGTTCGGGTCCCTGTCAGACAAATGGCGTGAGTCATCCAGGCAGTAGAATAGTCTGTATCACTTTGGATTTCAAAATGTCCTCTCAGATGAAAGTAAAACATGCTTTTTTCTTTCTTTCTTTTTTTTTTTCCCCCAACAGGAAAGAGACTACAGGAATGGATCTCTGTCATCTTATGCTTCTCTCTGATCTGTTTCAATTTTTACAATCTTCTCTTCTGCTTGCGACTGGAGCACACGCCCTCTGTTATTGTTGGGATATGTAAGTAGGAACTGTTTGCTGCCGTGAACAAGGCAAGACTGTTGTAATGGTGGAAACAAATGTGGGATCTTTTAGGCTGGACTTAACTGCCACACAGAGAGCAGGAGGTTTGTGCTGCAGTGGCAGTGCCTTTGAAACAGACCCTCTGCAAAGAACTGTTACTGCTGTCTGTGCTCTGTTTCAGTGGTATTGAAGGTGAAGCCTTTGACATAACTATGTTTGGTGTTCTTAGGTAGTCGTTGCAAGTGTAAGGATGCTGAGACGGAAAAGGACTGCCAGTACCCAGGACAGAGCCTTTCCTGGGAGCAGTCTGAGCTGGAGCGGTGGTCGTCTGGCTGGCTCGGCCTGCCAGCATTCCCTCAGCAATGTCTGTGCGTCCGGCTGCGTGTGGAGGGGATGTGAGGAAAGGAGAGGGGATTGTGCCCACAAGTTGGAGGAGACAGCTTGGCCATGCGTGCCTTTCATCATTATCTGGCCAATTTCTGATGGGATGAGGGAGGGAAGAGAGGAGTGCCTGAGCATCCGCCTGTCCTCTCTGCGCTTGTGATGCATGCCATAGGCAGTGTTCGCTTCTTGTGTTGGGGCATGTATCAGCGGTTACCCATCTTCATAGGAATGGCAGTGAGCTAGCTACAGGCGTTCAGCTTTATAATAGAAGTGACTCTCTTACAAACACCAAGGTCTTGCGTGTTTTAGAAGAGAACAGTCTTTGTTTGTAATGGCTGCTGTGTATTGCCAGTGATTTAAACACCCAGAAACCAGTGGATTCAGTGGCGATCCATGCTGTGGGTTCCTGTCACGGCTGAGAAGCGGCAGCTCCTGATGCCAAAGGTTATTTATTGTCTCTGTGTTGGGGCCAGAGGGAGCAGCGTCCATCATGGCTCGCTTGCCTAACTTGGTCTCGGCTGATGAGGTGGAGGTGTTGGGAGGAGCGGGGATGGTCGTGGCATGAGAGCCCCTCTGTAATGGTGAGGAGAGAGTCTGTAGCGATGGCTGTCCTCCAGTGCAATCTGCTTGCAGCTGGCTTTCATCCCAAAGTTAATATTGATAAAAGCTTGAGTTCTCCGATATCCTGGTTACCAGTTTAGCTGATAAAGCAGCCAATTCACTGATAATAATATTTAAGTAGTAGTGAATGATTAAAGTGGCAGAATCTAGATTCTGTGTAAATAGTGTGGAAATAACTGATAGTGTGTACAAAAATGAGCGCAATAAAACAATAAGCGCGGCATGCTGTCTTGTTTAGCTGTCTTGTTTAGCCGTCTTCCTGCAGCACGTTACTCTTCCAGGTGAAGGGTGGATGAAGTCCATAATTCCCAGCAATGATTAAGTTTTATTGAAGTTCTGTGAAACTCCTCTCCATCGATGTCGCGCTGCCCAAACGCTGCCTGCCCTGCGACGGGTGAGTCATGGGCATCGTCAGGCATGTTCCCCACAGAGCACTTTCTGAAGCTCAGATTGGAAATGTTGACCTTTGAATTGGATCACAAAATAAACATTCTGCTGATAAAAACATAGCTCCAGACCAAGTTCAGTGAAGTCAGAAAGCGACGTGTGATCCTAGGCTGGCCCTGACTGCACAGGACTGCTGCCCTGACTTTGGGGTGCATTGCTGGGACTCTGTGTGCTCGCTGTAGGGATGTATTTTCTTCTGAGGAACAGGGCAGCCTGAACCTCCTGTATGGCTTCGCCTGAATCCAGGGTCTGTAGTTCAAGGCTGTGTTAGATCCCTTTTCCTGCCTTTAAGTTATGTGTAGTTGTAACCTGGGTAATACCACAGATGCCTTAGTCTAGGAATCCTTTGGACAGAGGGGTCTGATCCTCCTCTCCCTGGCAGCCTGGAGGCACTTAACGTCCTGGTGCGGCACAAGCAGGTGTCTGCAAAGAGATGCACTCATGTGGCATGCTGCCCTTAGCTGTGCAGAACCACCCACGGTGCTTGGCCGGGCAGCACAGAAGCCTGGGTGCTGGGCAGCTCCCGAGCAGGGTGCTTTCTGCTGACTAAAGGAAGAGGAACCCGCCCGAGCCTCTTGTCTCCCAGGCTGGTTAGCAGGGACGCGAGACAACTTCCTTCCTCTCCTCTCTGTCTAAACCCAAACAGAAGGTAGGCAGGGCAGGTAGAGTTTGTTTTCGTGTTAAATCTGGTCGTGCCCTATCCTGAATGTCTTCAGCTGCTGAGGAGCCATGAGAATTCTCCTGTTTCCTGCGAGCTGACAGCTGCGTAGACTTCAGTTTGGTGTTTTATTTGCATCATGTGGTTAACCTGAGGGGATGTCGTGGAAGCACAGCAGTGCCAGGGGCGGTGCAGGCATGGGTGGTGCTTATGGTACCGGTGGGATTGGCAGAAAAGCGTTGTCAAAGTGTAGGATTGGCCTTGAAACTCTTAACACTGTCAGTTGAGTGTGTGTTGTCCGTCACGTTATTCAGTGTACGTGGCGGGGGGGGGTTGTGGGTGTGTGTATTTATATATATAATGTGGTAAATTAGTAACATCTGGATAAAAAGGTTATCAAGTTCCACTGGTCTTCATTTCCCCTCTCCTCGTGTGTTTGGGGTTTTAAGGCCTTTTTCCACATTGGTCGACTTCTTTCTTGCACTTCACTTTTATCTGCAGCCACTTTTGTTCTTAATGGCCACTGTTCGTTGCAGTCTTGAAAAAAACAAACCAAAAACCAGCTGAGACTGTGTTGTAGCCTGTTCGTTTTCGTAAGAACTGCCCCACCTAAGGCAAGCAGATATCTTTAGAAACATCTTGACGCAGGATACAATTAATCATTGCTGACTTGAGAGATGGGGAACTCAGCTTTTTTGAAACCCGTTGGGGTACACATTTCATTGTGGCACATCTTGTGGATTAGCCAGAGAGAGCGTGCTGAAAGAAAGTGCCTTTCAGAACAGAAACCTGTTCTGGTTGAGGCCCAGAACCTTTTCGTTCCAAGCTTGAGTCGCTCTGCAGAGCTGGGCTCGGTTAGCTGCTCTGCAGAGCCAAATGAGGGTGTGTAACACGTGTGCAAGCTCTGGCACACGTTGGAGAGACATGAGTGCTGGTGGAATGGACTGCTGTGCACATGGAACAGCAGAGCCCCACTGCCATCCAGAGATGGCTACAACGGTGTCACCTCTCTGGGTTTACTGTGCACGATACAGTGAGTTTCCACTTGAAATTCTGATGTAAAAGGGCCTTGAAATCGCACCAGGGAAACCTCAGTGAACACATCAAAACTACCTCCTTTACCTGGTCTTGGTCCAAATAAGCCAAATTTCCATCACTTCCTGTCTTGCCCCACCTGGGGTAACTACAGGTTACTTCACAGCTGCAGGTAACTGTGCTTTCCATCCAGACTGCCATGCCTTACGAGTGGAAACTCTGCAAGTTGTGATTAAATAGGCAACACTTTGATGCTTTGTTGCACCCTGTGTTGCACGCATAAGATTGCCTTGCACTCTCATGGCTTGTGTCACCCTCCTCTGATCGGCTCTGCTGTTGTGTGACAACTCCAGAGCTCAAGGACGCTGGAGGCGGCTGGTCCTGAAGTGGGGATATGGAGTTTGAGGGCAGGTGTGCACCTGGGCAGGTGACAGGGATGCTGGCTGCCGATTCCTCCTGTGCCCTGGCTCAGGGAGTGACCTCCTCCAGTGTGCTAGCTGCTGCTCTGGGGCAGGGCGGAGGAAGGTGACGGCTATGGGGAGACATGAGCCCTGCTCCTGACTGCCGGCAGCGAAGGGAGGCTGGGGACGCGATGCCATCCACACATTCCTGCTCATGCACACAGTGGACGTGCTGCTGCTCTTCCCCAGCAGGACTGGCACAAAGAAGGCTCTGTGCTGCCTGGTTGTCAGGGCTCGCTTAAAGTTGCAGGAGCCTCTGGCTCAGGATTCAAGAATTATAGCCTCAATTCCCCCTGACCGGTGCCTTTTGCACTTCAAAACCCCGACGCACGACAGAGTGAGTGGGTTATACGGAGCGGGGATGGCGATCGGCTCCGGAGGGAGCACAGGCTGGGAATAACGCCAGCGTCATGGCTGCTTGTGTCCTGTCCCGTGCCCGCACGCCTTCAGGTATTTGGTCTCCTCTGGGTCCCAGCAGCACACACAAAACTGCCTTGCGCTCCCAAGGGCTGATCTTGCCCCTCTTGATGACTGGTAGCTTTAAACAGATGAATCCAGGGGGTTGCTTTGATTAGCTGTACTAATGGAAGTATTGGGTTGCTTTTTAATGAGGGAAAACTTGCTCTTGGCCTTCACTCAGTACCCATTGTTTTCACGTTCTCTACATCGCTTTCTTCTGGGGTGGCTTGACTGCTTTTTCTAGCAGTGTGGTACCAGGGAAAGAGGATTCCTTGGGGATCTCCTCTCGTGATGGCTTCTGGCAGCATGGCAAGCTGGGGGGCTCCTGCCCAGCACTGGTTTTGCACGGTTGGGCATGGGCACAGAGTGCCCCTTGCCAGGCAGCATGGCCAGCAAGCTTCCCCTTAGCCAGGGGGCTGGCACCAGTATGTGGGGAGGGACAGATGTCTGCTCTATGAGTGGCATGCCAGACTGGCAGAGTTAGCTTAACTTGCCATAGTCTCAAACCCCTGCCTTCTCTGCATGGAAGGCCACTGAGTGTGGAATGCGGACAACTAAGGCATTTTATTTTCATAAGCATATTGACTTCTAGAAAAAGGGCTTTTTTCCGTTGTGGAATTAGTCACTCTCCTGAGTCTTTACTGCTGTAAGATTCAGTAGCTCATACCATCACCATCGAAAAATGACTGTACTCCCCAATGATGCTAGCCAATGGCATCGAGCTACTGAGTAACACCTTATGCTGGTTTTTCCTCCCCAGAGACTCTAACCGAATTTTTACAGTGAATGTGAAACTTTATACACTCTGCTGTGAGGCTTCTGGGTTACAGTCTGAGAATTGCATCTGTGCGAAGCCAGGCTTACACTCAGCTCTGTAAACTTCAGCCAAGTACAACTTTGTGTTGTAAAAATGCGAAAGAATTTTCACTTGAACACCCCATACCTCATGCTTGGGCTGGTTGTGCTTCCAGCCCTGTGACCCATAGCCTGGCAGGAGACTTGGCTGTCCAAGGACCAGCGTTGTGCCCCAGCATGTCCCCAACTTCCTCAGGGTGTCCCCAGGGTGCTGCCATGCCTCTGGGCATGGAGGGCCAGGGGAGAGCAGCTGGTATAGGTGCTGTGTGCGCTGGACGGGTGTTCGTTGTTTTAAAGCATTGCTTCTGGCTGAAGTTCAGCTGCACACCTTTGGTCACCCTGTACACTGGGCCTTTTGCTGTTCTCCTGACTCATCAGCCTGCTTCCAAAACAGAGAAATCCCAGTGTTCTGAGCAAGTCCTGTAGCTTGCTTCTTAGCTGCTGTGCCGCCTTCCCCTCCTGTCTTTTCTGAGGATGAGCCCTGGCTGGGCTGATCCTCCATCCCACCGCTCCACAGGCTGGAGCCTGACACGTGCAGAGTTGTGTTTCTGAGGCTCTGCTGATCCTCTGATGTGTGCAAGCCCACCATCTGCAGCTCCGAGACCCCTGTGCTATGCTGTGGGTCACTGTGATAGTTGTACCCTCAGTGTACAGCTTTGCTCTTCTATCGCAACGTGTCATACACAACTGCTGAGGAGCAAGCAAGCCTTCCACAGCATGACTGTGTTAGTGTAACGCGCTGCTTTGGGCACCCTCCTTTCTTTCCTCTTGGCTTTCCACCAGCCAGCATCAAAGGAACGTGCAAAATGTCTATTGAACTGTCAGTGTTCAGCCTCTATTTGTGTCGCTCCTCTGGCTGTTGTTCCAAGGTCTGGTAATGCAGGCTGCCACAGGCAATGCGGGTTAACAGGGCCATTACCTCAGCAAGGATAGCATTTGAGCTGTTGCAAAGCAAAGTGTTGTTTGGGTATCTTCCCCCTGAACCAAGGCCGTTTGCCCTTTCAGCTGCTGGGTGCGGATCCAGAAGCAATTTGTCTCCACCCTGTCTCACCACAGCTTATGTGTGTGATTGGAAATGAAAACAAGTGCAGAACTCGCTGCTCTTAAAAACAAGCTGCCTTCAGTACTACGGGATGCACACAGGATGTACTGTCTGCTGCTGTGCTTGAGAGATTGGGCCAACTAGATAATGGATTCAGCAGCAGGGATTGATCTTTAAGATGGAAAGAAAGCCTTTTTGGGGGGTAGGTGCCACGCTTATCCTGATTTTATTTCTTCTCCTTTGAAAATGGAAGGCAGGGGAAGGGCTGCAGACGTGAGGGCCAGGGAAGCAGAAGGGGACCCTGTGGAGGAGTCTGACACATGCCGTGCTGTGTGCACCATGGGCGACTACCCTGCCCTGAAGATGAGAGCAGCAGAACAGCCTTGTCCTCTTTCATGTTCTGAAAGTCGCCTTCTCTTTAGCAATCCTGCCAGTGTGAGGAGAGCTTCGATAAGCTGGGCTCTTGAGGCAGCTGACCTGTTGTCACAGTTTTGTGTAGCTGGGTGCTGGGAGAGAACAGGGGCTGCAGACAATGGCTGCTGTAAGGAGCTGCTGGATTCTCTGCAAGTCCTAGACTGTAAACATCAGCCGATTCAAGACCAAAGTTGCTGCTGACCAGGGCTGAGCCAATTGGTGATGGTCACAGAGCCTCTGGGAATCACATATAGGAGAAATAAAAAAACCAGTCAGGTGCATTTTGCCACCGGGGAAGGGAGTGAGAAGATGTGAGGAGCTGTGCAGACACCAAGGCCAGTGAGGGCGGGGGAGGAGGTGCCCCAGGTGCCAGAGAGAAAAAAAAAATCCCCCTGCAGCCCTTGGAGAAACCCATGGTGGAGTGGGTGTCCCCCTGTAGTCCATGGAAAACGCCGAGACCCCACCTGTAGCCTGTGGAGTGGCTCCACACTGGATGGAGCAGGTGGAGACATACAGAAGATGCTGTGACCTGCCTGCGTTGGAGCAAGCCCCTGCCAACACTTGCAGCTCATGGAGAGAGGTAGAGACACAGAGATGAGTGAGAGAGAGATTTGCGCCAGAACAGGTTTGCTGGGGGGAGGCTTGTGACCCTGTAGAGGACTGGGACTGAGAGACATTTTGATTTATTACTACCCACCATGGCAGTGATCCTTGACAGGGCAGCTGATGAAGAGCTAAAGCCCTGTGGGACAGGACTCACATTGGAGAAGTTCGTGAAGGACTGTCTCCCGTGGGTTGGTCCCCACGGTGCAGCAGGAGGAGGGTGTAGGAGGAATGCCCCCCCGGCCGAGAAGGAAACCAACTTGCAAGGAACTGATGGAAGCCCCATTTCCCAGTCCCTGCCCCTCCCCTCCCCGTGCCACGTTAGGGGGAAGAAGGGAGTGAAATCATGACTAGAGTGAAGTCTGTGAAGAAGGGAGCGGGGAGGGAGGTAGAGGTGTTTTAAGATCTGGAAAAGGAAAACAGCTCATGAAGTGACCAAGAACCCCATTTTCCCAGTCCCTGCCCCCCTGTGCCACAATCGGGGGGAAGAAGGGAGCAAAATCATGACTAATGGGAAGTGCTTAGAATGGAGGGGTTGGGGGAAGGTGCTACCGAGAACCCCATTTTCCCCAGTCCCTGCCCCCCCTGTGCCACAACGGGAGGGAAGAAGGGAGCAAAATTCTGACTAAAGTCTGCTAAGAAGGGAGCGGTGAGGGGAACGTGTTTTAAGATCTGGTTGCGCTTCTCATTATCCAACTCTGGTTTCACTGTGTGTGTAGTGTAATAAATTAGATAGTTTTCTTTCCTCCACTCTGTGTTGAGTCTGTTTTGCCCATGTCGTTGATGACAGGATGATCTCTCCCTGTCCTCACACTGATGCCTAAGCCTCTCAGTATGTATTTTCTCCCCTGTCCAACTACAAAGGGGAGTGATAGACTACCTTTGGTGGGCATCTGGCCTCCAGCCAAGGCTAAACCACCACACCTGTGCATCCTGATTGGAGTGGAAAAATCAGGCTGAGTACGGCTTCCAGTGGTGTAAATAAAAGCTCTGTGATTTATGGGGAAAGATGCACAGTCATTGCTTTGTTCCCTGGTATATCTCTGATTGCTTTTACCTTCCTGCAAGAGGCAGGAGTAACGAGGTGCCTTGGAGTCAAAGCAAGCTGAACCAGTATACCAGCAACTTTAACTTTTGGGTTGGATTTCAAGTTGGAATTGCTTGTTCGGACATCTTAGCAAGCAGAGGGGTACCTTCCCATCACAAAAAGCCTATGAACAAGAAGGTGTGCTGACTAGGGGAGGAAGAAGCCATGGATGCTCCTAGCTTCACAGGTGTTTCAAGACAAGTTGCTGAGGCAGGCAGAGCAAACGTAAATTTCCTGCATTACCTCTGGTTTTGCAGCTCCCTGCTGCTTGCAGTGCAGAGGCTATTACGACAGGCAGCTTCTGTAAACAGCCTGATTCTTGTAAATATGAGTGGGGAAAGCTAAAGAACTGTGGTGCAGCCGCTCTGACCTGGCCCTGTGACTGCTCTGGTTTGCATGGACTCACAGGCTTCCCCAAGGACTGACAGGCGTGCCAAGATTAAGTGACTGTGCCTTATGCTCTGAGCACCAAGGGAGAGCAGGGAATTGCTAACTGAGCTGCTGCAAGGCACAGCTGTGTTTTGAGCACTGTGTTTCTGTTGCTGTGACTCATTTAACGATAGACCATCAGTATGTAGTGCTTTAATTGGCATGAACTCCATGCATGGTTTTGAGGGGTTGGTGCTGAGGTCCGTTCCTGGTACATTGCATTCATGGAGCACATGGGGGCTGTTTTAAAATCCAGGTTGGGCTTCTGCTCTGTGCCCTAGGCCAGGTCCACAGGTGAGGAGTGTGTGCAGCCATCCCCTTCCAGAGCCTGGGCACTGGCTCTGCAGGGGAGTGACAACTACACTTGGATGTGTGTCCACCGCTTGGTTGGTCTCAGAGAAAGCAGAGATCTCTGATATTTTTATTAACCTGCAGGGATGGGACTGGTGAAAAGGGATCCCAGTTCGCACTCTGGTTCACTCTTCAGCAAATCCAGGATCCATCCAGACCTGGTTAATCTCTTGAAACCTGTGCAGAGCCAGATGTGCAGGCTTGAACCCGTACCTCATGGTGTCCCTGCGCTGATAAAATAGCATCTCTTACATCCTTCCTTCTGGATGGGTAGATTTTCCAGAACGTGAAAGCAGAAACAGGATTTTGTGTTAGAACTGAAAATCATCTTCACTTGATCACAGTGATAAACTTGTGTGGTTGGCAGCTAGAAAAAAATGTTGATGTTTATGGCAAGAGCCTCAGTTTACCTGCATATCTAAAGTAGTACACAAGTATCCCAAGCACACAGTGTCACTTAGAGAGGTGTGTTAGCATGGTTTGGGGCCTTGTCTGCAGCTTTGCAGGTGCTGTAGTGTTAAAGCTATTTGATGTTCCAGTCTTACTCTGTAAATAGTATTGCTGCACCCAGACGTGGCTTCTTTCTTGGTCCTTATCAGTAGTCACTGGAGTTCAGTGCTGCCTGTTGACAGACGTAAGGACCAGGGGAGAGGAGGAAGGGTCTGCAGGTGCTGTTATCTTCGGGATGGCTTTGGTGGCTGTTTCATAGCCCAGTAATCTTGTACACACTACAAGAGGACTAAGTGGCTCAGTTCTACCTTAGTGGTATTTTTCATGCTAGCAAGTGCTAAGATTTGTCAAGCTCTTCTGCAGAAGATGGGTTACACAGATAATCTGTACATTCAAACTACACACCCTTAACTCCTTGTTCCTAGTTGCCTGGCCTGATGTTTGTTCAGACTGGGTAGGTCTTGTATAGTTGTAAATATCCAAGTTAGAGGTAGACAAACAGGTAACTTGCAAAACAAGTTCAAAATGTGAATGTGTCAGTAAAAATGCTTCTGTGTGTCTAACTGTCTCTCTCCTCGTTCAAGTTGCAGGAGTTATCACCGCTGACTTTTTATCAGGATTATTTCACTGGGGAGCAGATACCTGGGGATCTGTGGAGCTGCCCATAGTTGGAAAGGTTTGCGATTCTTATCCTGAAGCTTGAAAAAGTTAGGAAATACTTTTCACAGACACTTCCAGTGTTCCCAGCTGCATGGGACAGTGCATATAAGCTGTACCTTTCTTGCAGTCTTGCCCAGGTAACCAGCTCCCCTGCCCCAGAACCCTCCTCTACTCAGTGGCACGGTGTATGGTTGGTCAAGTGCCATGTTTGCGCTTGGCCTAGGTGACATGAGCAAGGTGACACTGTTCTGTTTTATCACCTCATGGAAGGTTTGCCTTCAGTTTTGCAATACTGGTGTCCACAGACCTTCCCGAGGCACTGTGGGGATGGCTGGATGCCACAAGCGTAGCATCCTGGCCAGGCTTGTGTAGATCTTCCAAAGGTCGATGAACAGAGATGTGGAGAGCTGTTCCTGCAGCTCAACTCTCTAAAAGCCTTTTTGTTAACCACAAAGATGCTCCACTAAGAAACCTTGCACTGCACTACCAGCCCCTGTTGTAAATATAGTGTTGATGGTGATGACAGGATTTAGGTTGGAGGTGTATTATATGTACATCTGCAGCTACAAATGCCAGATGCTTAGTGGAAGCAATAAACTGACTTTTAAAATAAGCTTCTTCATAGCTGCCACTAATTGCTCCCCCCAGTGCAATAGTAGAAGGTTCTCTGATGGCTGGGGGAGAGTATATGGGATATTCCTTGTAATTATCCAGAAATACATGAACCAGGACAGCACAGCTAAGACTGATTTTAGCCTTATTGTTGTTCACCTTCAGTAAGCTTAGTAGTCCTTGAACCCCTGTGTCTGGACCACAGTTAAGAGCAAATAAAAGGGTACTGCAGGAGACTGTACATAAAATAAGCAAGAGTTCAGACAAGGGATCTGCCTGCGTAGGCTGCACGTGATGGCTGTGGCAAAGGCGAATGGTCTGCTGCTTGTACTGTCCCAGTCCTACCTGTCTGATTTGCTCTGTCTCCTCTAGATTTGTGCATTTGAATGTGATTTCTTCTCCTAGGGAAGACTTCTGTAGAGTCTGTTTGACTTAAATTACATAGATGAACTAATGTAACTTAGTCTGTTAAAGCAGTCATCTACAGCCCATACAAAATGGTATTTTGTTGTGGAATTGGGATGCTGATGCTTTGTTTTTGAGATCTAGAGACTAAAGGTCCTAAGTGGAAAATTAAGACTGAAAAGCAATCAAAAGTGGATTTGAATCTGAGAACTGAATTGCTCTGCAAATGTAAATGAAGTTATCAGAAGTGGTGTCATCACAAGAGTTCGAATCCTGCTGACACGCTTTGTACTGTGGAGCTCTCTTAAACTCAGTCATCAGATTTCAATGCACATGAGGTTTTGGGGGGGGGTGTGGTGGTGGTTATATTTATTTTCTTCCAAGATCGTTACTGAGCCATGGTGTCACGTTCATCAATTTGCTTTTTCAGGCTTTCATCAGACCTTTTAGAGAACATCATATTGACCCCACAGCAATTACCAGACATGATTTTATAGAGACCAATGGAGACAACTGCTTCATGACGCTAGTCCCGTTGGCAAACATGGCATACAAATTTGTTTCCTTTTCCCCAGGTAAGCTGCTACTTCTGATTAATGTGGATTGAGCAATTTTGTTGATATTTAAATGAATGTTTGTCTGCGTGAAGCTCAGGGAAATCAGTGAACAAGAGATGACAAGTAATAGCTTGTTGGAAGCAGGCTGCTTTGGGGAGGAGGGAGGGAATTGGTATTTTTTTCCTTAGAAGGTGGAAGAACCAGAAGGTAGGACATGGATTGTCTGCTAAGCTAGAGTATCTATGTGGCCAAAGGGTCTTGCAAGGAAGCATCCAAAGTCACAGTAAATGTGCTGTGCTTACAGGGAAACTCATTGTTCTGAACATTAAAAATGCTTCATCTCTCTGTAGATGTATTTCATTTACAAACTAGAAATGCAAGAATTAAAGGATTGATTTAAAATCTGAATTTACCATTATACTGTTTATGGCGATTTGATGATGTTGCCATGTAACAGCCCATCTTGTGGCATCCTGCGTCTGCTCGTGGCTCTGGCTCTCATGATGCTTCTGCCAAAGCAGGTTCATCAGAGCCTTTGTTCCTGCAAGCACCAGGCAGCTCTGTCCGGGTGAGACATTGCTTTCCTAGTAGAAATCTACCTTTTCATGAATGGTATTTAAAATAACACGCCTTGTTTTACAGAGGCATTATACGAAACGTGTCCTTGGGAGTGTTATGTCTTTGCTCTGATCATCTTCATCACCATGACGAACCAGATCCACAAGTGGTCTCACACGTACTTTGGTCTGCCGCGCTGGGTCGTGTTTCTGCAGGACTGGCACGTCATCCTGCCACGGAAGCATCACAGGATCCATCACGTGTCCCCGCACGAGACGTACTTCTGCATCACAACCGGTACTGCCATCTGGTTCATACCACAGGCTCCCTTCAGCAGTTCCCCTGGCAGGATGCAATTTAGTGGCAGCCTATTAGATACCCAGAAAACGGCACGGTGACGCTACCTGTGCTCTTAGTTTTGCCAAGAGCTCGTGTGGCGTAACATATGTGGGGAAGGACTTGTGACTGACTGAAAGGTGGCTTTTGGCCTAATGAGTAGTCAGTGGGACTGAGATCCAACTGCATGATACCTTGGTAATCTCACGCTAGTAATGGATTTTGTTCATTAAAGTCTTAAAGCTGCTCTTAGCCCATCTCCTGCAAGCACAGCCTGCCTTGAACATTCATTTCTAAAGCAAGGCTTCTGGATTTTCAGCACTCATTTGTTCTGATTTGGGGGCAGAGGAGTGGACAGGCTTGCAGAAAATCCCTCTTGTGTGTATATGGAGTCAGACACACCTCTACAGGGGGCATAAATTCAGTCACCAGCGTTGCAGAATCCTGAATAAGTTATTAAGTTAATCGGACAGGTGGAAGTAAACTACTTCAGTTCTTCATCCTGCAATTGGCTTTGACAAACAAAATCTTGGGCTGGCTGTGCTTTCCTTCCCTTGTTAAAATAAAAGCATGCACTTCTGTTCACTCCATACTAGTCTGACATCACACCGCATGTTAGATTGCATGGTTGGGTTTTTGGGTGGATCAGAGTGTTTCCCTTCTGCGTTATAAGTGAGGAAGAGGGCACAAGTACACAATCAATGTGCTCTTTAAAAGTGGCCTTTACCAAGTGAAATAGGACCAGTTAATGTAGTGTACTTGTCAGGGGCTGAAGAGCAGACAGCGCTATCATGTCAGTTATCTGTAGATAGGATGGCATCAAAAGACAGTGTCATAAAATCAAGTTAATGTGCTAATTAATATCCTGCGGGTGAGAGACAAAGGCCTGATGAGCCTGTGTGAGCTCCTGCCTTGCAGTCGGTACGGTGCAGCACTTCGGCAAAGCATTCGGATACCCTGAATCTGTAGGCTGGGAACCATCCCTCAAACTCCTCTCTCATGTGGAACATGACAGCACATCCTGCCACATCCTGCCATTTCTACATTCCCTGCCAGCCTGCTGCAAGCCCCCCTGGTTATGGGAAGCAGAAGGGCTCCCTTGGTGACACCTTTGGGAGCTGCTGCTGGTGGTGCTGCTCTGTCATCCAGGAAGCATCCAGCGTCACCTTCTGTTAAGTGCAGCGTGGTTCTACACCAGGATTTCCCCATCAGTGCTTTCATTAACAATCAGTTATGCAACTTTCATTTTGCCCAGGGAGAGCATAATACGTTCAGGTACCTTAACAATGAAGATGTATGCTGGGACTATCTCAACTTGAGGCTTTATTCAAGAAAAAATTGTTTGCTGAGCCTTAGCTAGTGGTGTTTAGGTCCCAGATGGAAGCCTCTTCCATCCAAGCTGGCTTTGGTGCTGGGAACACTAATGAGGGAAGAACAGCTATAATTCTTGGGTTGGGGTTTCTGTTTGGTTGCTTAGATTTGCTATTGAAATACGAGTTACTATTACCACCAATGTCGTGCTTCTAGCACAAGCTGTTCAACTTGATGGTCCCTTTTCAGATGGCTTTGCAACAGCTATAGAGTAGTCACCTCTGAACGCTCCTTTACCTTGTATTTAATTTGAAGAATGTTATCAAATAAACATTGCAAGACATGAACTTTGGATGCTGTGATAAACTAATCCTTTTTTTCCCTTTGCAATCACTTAGGTTGGCTGAACTATCCACTAGAGAAGATAAGATTCTGGAGGTGTTTGGAGAACATTATCCAAGGAGTTACTGGAGAGAAGCCAAGAGCAGATGACATGAAATGGGCTCAGAAAATTAAATAACTTTTGCCAGCCTTCTGCAGTCCTTAACTTGTTGCCAATGTTTGTGTTTTGGGTTTTGTTTTTTTTTAAATAAAGCCATCAGCCAAATTCAAGACCTGCAAAGAAGTAACAGACTCAAAAGCACAAACTAAAAAGTGCTAACACAGACTGTAATGAAAAGAACTAATTCTTAAAACAATACTTGAAATGAAGATGATTACTCTTACTGAGCACCTTTTTGTTTAGCCATGTCTGCTTACATCTTAGAAAATACTCCAGCACTGTATCTCATGGGCTACGGGGCAAGCCAGGACACAGGACAGTCACTCCATTGGTACATGGTGGCGTAGTAAACATGTGTTGTATCAACATTATTTAACACTTCAGAAATAGCTTGTTGCCGAAGACCTGTAAGGGGAATGGTGACAGTAGTTTGTCACTTCATGTTTGAGTCCAAGCGCACTGCATGACAACAGTGTGTCAGAGTAATGGAAGCCTATAAATCACCACTGTTCGACGCACTTAGTGATCGATAAACTTACAGCTCTCTCCCCCCTATCATGGTAAATCTAATTGCTGTAGTATGGAACAGACTTCGAGCATCCCATGGCAGCAGTGGGCCAGGAATCCTCAAGTGTCTTCAGTTTCCCTTAAAATAAAATCGTTCTACTCTCTACGTGGAAGTGAGCAAACTGTTTCTCCATAAGCCTTCAACTTAACAAGCCTCTGAGCAGAGGGAGGGCACCCAGTACCACGTGTGCTCACGCTTGCTCATGGGGAATGCTCACTGAAGAGTCTTCTATTAATTGTTTCCTACCCTGACAATAAGTGTTTAGTTCTAGCATTGGGCACATTGCAAATAGCTGTATTCGAGCTCGAGGTATCAAACTTGGAATGCTAGAAGGGAAATGTCAATGACTGGTGTTTTGTTGGGTTTTTTTTAAGGTGCTTGCTTGTTTCTGTAAATAATATAAAGCCTTAATCTCTTCTGGTGTAATGGAATAATATTTTAATGTGCTGTTTGAATGTATATAATATATTTATAACGAAGCAGTCGGATAATACTAATCACGTTTGTAAGTCTCGTTGCTGTTCTTCATTCATACCTTGTCCAAGAACTTGATTACTGGTTGCGAAATGCTTGATGCTTTTCCAGCCCCCTGCAACACTTTGCAGCCTGTTAAGTCTTGTTTAGATGGAAGAGATCTTTGGTTTTCAGCTTCGTAGGAGGTTCACGCTATTACAGCAGACTTCAGCACCTCTTGAGAAGTGCAGCTTTGGAGGCTAAGGTATTATTCTGATAGACTGGAGGAGGGAGTTCCCCAAGAACATCCAACAGGCACTTTTATCAAGTAAATGGGGCTTTATCTTCTCTAATTCTTTCCCAAATTAAATCTTACTGAGGCTCAGATCGAAGAGAGTTTTCCCTTCCCTCGCTGTAAATGCCATGGGAATGGCTGAGCACAGATGGCTTTGAGCTGGGTTCTACGATTAAAATTACAATTGGTATCTTCTTTTCAAAATATTCAACACATTTAAATGATTCAGACCCTTGGAAAACTTTATATCATTACATGAAACTTCCCCTACTCCAGTTGTCATAGTTGGTATCAGTGTGTCTGTGTGTAGCTTCAACAGTAAAGACCACTTCAGTAGGAGTCTCAGAGCACACCAGCTTGGAATGGGAGGAAGAAAGAGGAATGCTGCTTTAATGCTGTTCCCATGGAAGGCAGATGTGTGATTTCACGCTGTCTTAGCTGAAGAGAGCAGGTTGTCCCATTTTTCTCCCCCCAAGGCCGTGTGTAAAGACATGGAGCACGGGGCGGGAGCAGCTGGGAGGTCACAGCCTGCTTAGGGCAGATTGCTGCAAGCTGGCAGGTTCTTCGTTAATTATTGTCTACTTCTCCCAGATCTGGGTGTTTTGGGTGTTTTAGGAGTTTTGATTCTGTGCCAAACCTGTTGGCTTAAAGTTGTTCCTGGGAGTAGTTTTATCTCTAATGGTTTGTATTTGCAGGCACTGTCTGTTTAGCTTTATATTTAAAAATATGAGATGTAGATATAAATTTGGATGGAGAGAAAGGTGACTTTGCTATTGTGGAAGTCAATGTGGTGATCCTTAGGTGACGTTAGATCTGTTAATATGTGATATTCGTGACTGAAACTTATTTCAGGTGTTGAGCTGAGTGTGTGCTGAATGCTGGTGAGGTGGATGCAAACTGCCTGATCTCTAGAGCAGAGACTTCTGCTCTCCCCTTCCAGCACAAGAGCCCTGCATGGTGTAGGGATGCTTAGGGAACAATATCTGTTGCTGCGAGGACAAGGAGCTGCAGTCGTTACTTCTGCCACCTTGATGAGATCTTGTTTAAATTCACGCCTGCTTCTACCTTGAGCCTCTGTAGCTAACAGACCTGTGGTCCTCGGCAGTCCATCCTGCCAGCCCTCATCCCTTCCCCTCCTTGCCCTCAACTGAAGCCAGCATCAGAGCCCAGGACAGAACCAGGTGAATGCTCAGGACTCCTGCGTAAAACAGCCTTAACCATGTTTGAGAGCTCAGATCTCACCACAGATTGAAACGTGGAGCGAGCAGCTTTAGTGCAGCATACAAAACAAATGGCTGCAAAGGACAGACATCGCTGTACTTCCTGAGTGCTGTTAAAGGCGATGGCTGTGGCCATCTCAGGCACTTGATTTGCAGTCTTACTGGAAACAAGTCAGAGCTACTAATGCTGGTGGCTTCAGGGCCTATCTACCTATCTGTTAATCTTGCTTAATTAGGAGAAACTGGGACAGCAGCTAATCTCTGGATGCTGCTTTGCGTGCTGATGCCGTGCTTGGGTCCAGAGGCAGCTCTTGCTTGGAGTGACTCAATATGTCCAACACTGTTGGCATCTCCAGGGTCCCTGCTGATGGCACTGTCACATGGCAGCATTGAGGGGGACAGCTTGGGATGTTAGGCTTTGTAATCCCTGATCTTTCCCTCCCTGCTTCAAGTTGAGGTGTGTTTTAAAGCTCCCTGCTTCGTGGAGGAGGGGTAGAGAGTGCCTGGATGAATTGGCTGGGGTTTTGGGCTGCCTGGGAATTGTTGCACCCCCTTAAGGCAAGGGATGCTTCTGTAAAATCAGTGTGGCAATTCTGGAGCAAAAGGCTATGTGGATCCTTCTTAACAGATGTAAATCTGGCTTAAGATAGATTTGTCTTAAGTTGATTAGGAACAGATTACAGCTAAAGCAGAGTAAGGCGCTCCATTTGAACTCTGCAGAGATGGACGGCATTTTGGTTTGACTAAATGCTTGTTTGATTTCAGTGCGTTGCCTTCACAGCAAGATGGAGATCCCTGGACCTTCAGGAGAAGCTCTTCCAGGCCTCCAGCTTCTGCCAAGGTGGTAATTGTCCCATTGAGCTGGCTCGTGCCGCAGGGCCTTGCCAAGCACGCGTCTCCTGAAAGCTCCCCATGAGTGGAGCTGCCCGGCAACTTGTTCGCAGGGGAAGCATTGTGCTGGGGTGAACTGAGGAGACTTGCTGCAAAGTGCTTTAAGAAGCCTTTTCTGAAGCCAGACGCATGTCAGGGTGCTGTGCATGTGTTTAGTGCCTGCTCTGAAGGTCCCATGGCTGCATTTCAAACCACTGGTGTCTCTCAACTTGTTACTTATTTTGCTGCTGCTGATCAGCTTGTCCGCACTCTCTCCACTTGCCCAGAGCCTTGGCCTGTCTGGTTCCTCTGAGGTGCTGGGGATGAACAGGAGAGCCCCTCCTCGGAGCTGGCTCTGGCTGGGGGGCACCGCGCAGAGAGAGGGCCTTCCCTGCGCTGCGAAGGTGGGGACAGAAGTGTGACATCCTGGCGTGTTTTTTCTTTTGCACTATTAAAAAAACCATAAAAGCTGAAGGACCGGACTGGCCCACAGCTGCCCTGGGCACATCAGGGCCAGTGGATTTGCCCATGGGAAACAGCCAAACTGGAAGCTTTCAGCTCTGGCGCAGTGTCTGTCTGTTGTCCTTCTGCGCCTTACCCAGCAGGTCTGCACCGGGGCAAGGGAGCGCTGGCTCCTGGGGGTTACCCAGTCACCCATGTTACCCTGCCCGAGGCCTGACACCAAACCTTGCCGCCCTGGTGAGCTCAGCAACAGCGACTGTGGCCGTTTGGGCTCCCGGATGGTTTGCGAGCCCCTGTGTGCCCTGTGCCACCCACCTGCTCTGCTCTTCTCCTCACCTGCCCCCCTCGGCCATGGCTGGAGCCACATGGCAACTGCATTCATTGCAACCCAACTGGCGAGACCATCGTTACTGTTTTACAGCAGCTTCAAGTAATAATTGATAGAGTCAGAACCTTGGCTCCACTGGCTGATAAAAGCTGAGTACATTCAAGCTGACTTAACTGAGTAAATGGCTTAAAATGCAGCGGGTCTCCCAAGCATTTTGCTTTGTAATTGTTTCTGCAGATTTTCACGGGACGCCTTGGGGCACAGCTTTTAGAAAGTGTTGTAAGGCAAAGCAGATTTAATTTACCGCATTCATATTTTTCTTTCTTATTACTGTATTGACTGGGGAGGGATAAGGGAAGATGTGCAGTTGATTAGACATGCCACTGTAGGTCTTGCTGGCTTTCCTTACACCTCTCGGCACTACAGCTCTTCTGGATTCACATCAGCTACTTTAGGCCTGAAAATATTTCTCATCGACACATATCGGACAGCAGCAATCTCCTGCCACGTGTAAGCAGCACAGAGGTGCTCCACATACCCCGTTTGTCAGAGGGGTGTCCCAGCCCTGTGCTCAGGCCCCATGCCTGCCCCGGGGCTGCAGCCCCTTGCCCTGTGCACCTGCACACCAGCATTGGGCTGTGTGCTGCCAGAGGCGATGGCTGCACATCTGCATGTGTCTGAGGGTGACAAGCAGAAGGCAGCGAGTTGAACCGCACTGCTTTGTGCAGCTTCATGCATCACCTCATGCACCACTGTGCCCAGCAGCACAGGAAGGGCTGGGGATGCAAAGGCATGAACAGCAGCAGGTCGTTACAACGTGGTTGTGACTATTTGTAAAGCAGTGGGAGAGCTAATGCTCTTCGTGTGCTGGTTGTAATGAACGTAGTTCACCAATTATTCATATTAATTGCGTTTGAGCTTTTCAGGCTGTTAGATGCTTGAGAGTATGCTGGTGTTTCAGACCCCCCCGGGGAGCTCGCTGGGGTTGCTCTCCCCAGGGTCGCCTGCCATGGCGAGGCAGAGGCAGCCCCGCAGAGCCGCTCCGGCAGGGGGGGCTGTCGTCCCCCCGCCGGCAGCCCCCATCCGAGCTCCCGGAGGTCTGCTCGCCCCGGGGAGCCCGCCCGCGCGACGGAGCTCCGGAGACGCCCTGCGTGCACCACAGAGCTCCCGGACCAGCTGCCACGCCCCGCCGCGGACTTCCCTTAGTGCGCCCGCCCGCAGCGCGCCTCGGAGCCTCACTTCCCGCGTTGAGTTGACGTGTAGGAGGGGGCGGGGCTCCGGCGGCAGCGGCGCAAGATGGCGGCCACCACGGGTGCGGGTGAGCGGGCGCCGGGGCGGCGGGGCC
>VZTU01017669.1:46107-78148 GCA_013400835.1 Zapornia atra | reverse complement strand
GGAGCGGCCCGGGCAGGTCGTGCAGCCGGCTTGGGCTCTGCGGGCAGCCTGAGCCGCTGTCTGCGAGGGGCGCTGGGAAGCGGTGCTGCCTGAGGCGACGCACGGGGCCGGGACCCCCTGCCTGGGGCCCGTACAGGGCCCTGAGGTGCGGGCCGGGGGGGGGACGCACCGGCCGCTGACATCGCCGGGCACCCCCGGCACGGGCCGCCGGTCCTCTGCCCGTCCTCCTGCTTGGGCCCTGGGCTCAGGGCTGCCCTCGGCTCCCCGGCCGCCGCTGGGCCCCGAGCAGGGCTGTGTGCGTGGCCATAGCTGCTTCAGGAATCCTCTTCACTACTCGCCCTGCTGCTGCATTAGAGGGACGCAGCTTCCGTGTCGGGATGTGTGCTTACACAAGTCAGTACAATTTCCCCTCCTTTAAAATTGCTCCTCATCTGCTTCAGGTACTCCAACCAATCCTGCCCTTGCCGTTATTATTACGTGTTAAATAAGAAGACGGTAACTAGATTTTGAATGGGGTTTTTCTGCTGACGCTCTCACATGAACTTCGACAGACCAAATAAATTAGTTTCACTTCTGTTTAGCCAGTTTCATTTTCCTGTTTTCATAAGGCCTTAAAGTGTTTCAGATGTGCCACTGTAATACTTGTTTTCACTTGCTTCCTTTGAAGTTTACATAACAGATCACCAGAAGGCCGCTCTGGAAGATACAGCAAAAGTATTCTGGGATTGTTTTTTTACAGATAAGTCTCTATTGATAATCACTTTCAGCTTCAAAGAATAACTGCCACAGCATAGGTAATTCATCGCAATCAAGTTTATAGAACCACTTCTAAAATGTGGTGGGTGCTGTGTGAGAGTTGTTTCACAGGTCTGTTTGAGTGCCCAGGATTGTGGGGTGTTGGAATGATTCCTTACAATACACAAAAAACATAGCAGGGCCTTCATGCCCCTCTTCGCTCACGTCATTCTGGCTGCCACGCTTTCTCAATAATCCTTTCAAGCTGCTGACTTTCCACTTTGTATTTGGCTGGAAGATCAAGGCAAATATATTTCTCTTTTTAAGCCAGAGCAGCTTCATGAATTAATTGTCTGGGTGGTCATGGAGGGCGGTGTGCAGAAATGGGCTTGGGCTGCAGTGGTGAAGTCCAAAGCTAGTCCTCCTGTACAACTTTCCTTTTGCAGTGAGCAGTCTGTGTGATAGGCAGTCATTAACCATCATCTGCTAGCCACATTGAGTCTTTTGGATTGCTTCCTATTATTTCATGGATTTCTGAAAGCTGCCTCATGCCATCAGTGCGGGAAGCAACATGCAGTTAGGTAGATGTGAGTAGGGGGCTTGGGTTCTAGTGTCTGCACTGGGAGTCTGACAAGCATTGCGCTTCAGTGACTTGTGAGATCCTGTGTGTTTAACTGCTTCTGGAAAAATAAATGAAAAAATACAAATCAGTGGGTGACTTACAAACGTGTTGTGGTAATGCTGAAACTCTGCTGTAAACCCTAAATTCAGTTTGGGAGAACCTTTGGGTGCAGACCAGCAGCTTGCACTGATGGGAGCCTTAGAGCTTTGTCCGGCTGTAAGTCATAGGCTGCCCTACCAGCAGTGGTCTGTGTTTTCTGGTTGTATTAGTAAGGATGGAGATTGTCCTCTTCTGATAGAGTGAGATGGTGCCTGGTTACTGATGGCGGTGGTGGCACTGCAGTGCAGCGTGAGTGGTTCCTTGGTGGTGCTCCAAAGACCTTGCCTACACGAGCAGAGCCTGGAAGGGATGCTTTCTTGTTGCCCACTACTGACTGATTGATTGATTAGCCATGGGGCTTCCAGCAAGTAGCTGAGTAGTATCTTTATTCAATGTAAAGCAGGATTCACTACCTCTTGGTTCATGGAACTTTAATGTATTCATAGATGTTTATAAAACACTCAAATATGTTTGATAGCCTTAGTTTATAGTCATTCAGCAAAGGAACTTAAACAGAGTTTGAGGATGAAAAACTCTTGAGTCTTTCTTTAAAAGCAGCTACTGGCCCAGAGGAAGAAAGAGTAGCAAATGTCGGTGTAACTTAAGTCCTAGGGCTGGTCGTGGGAATTAGCCAGGGAAGCCTTATATTTATATCTAATAAACAGGCAGAAATAATTAACAGGGGAAAAACCCCAACCCTTCCCTGGAAGAAATGTTATGATGCAAGGTCCACCAGTATCACTTAGAGAATTCTGTGCTGCTGATAACATGGGTTCCTGTACACGGTGAATGTAAGAATAAAAAACAGGGTTGACTTTAGTCATTCTAATGAGGCTGTTCACAGGAAACTGCAAACACCCAAGCCATTCATGTATGTCTGTCCATCCTTCAATGTATGTCTGTCCATCCTTCACCCTGCCACGTGGCGCAGGAGTGCGCAGCTAGCTCAGGTACCAAGGCTGATGCGGCCCAGAAATCCAGGGCTCCTCAGAGGCTCTGTGGCCCCGCAGGGATGCCGGGTTACATGGGCTCTGTGGTGCTGGACTACATGAGCTTGCTGTGCATTGCTGTCCTGTCTCTGGTGTAGCAATGGGTCACAGCCTGACTCTGCTGGACAACGGAATCCTGTCTTTCCTCCCTTTCTTCCCAGGAAAATAATGACCTCATTTAACCCACTCTTCTCTCTCAGGTCTGTGTAGGGTGACTGTGGCAGACACTGCGTTTACCAGCAGCCTGGACTGAGTAGCAAGATGATTTGCCAAGATTTAAGTTACTCAAAGTCAGAGGAGTGTAAAGGACTCTGGAAGGACAGTTCATTAGGTGAACGGGCATGATATTACTGATACATGTGGCTTAATACTGCTGACAGAGCACAGCACAGATCGGTTTCGGTACGGAATAGTAAAAGTATGTATTTGTAATTGTTGGGGAACAACATCGTAAGCTATGCTTGGAAAAGCAAATGAGATGTTACAATGCAGAAAAAACTGCATGTGGAAGGATATAGGAGGTGTGCCCTGTCTGCCAGTGGGCCCAGGTGTCTCCTCTGGCATGCACTGCATACAATAATCGTTATCTCAAAATAAACATCACCAGCCACCAAGTTCTCTGAGTCTGTAAACAAAATACCCAAGGGTAGGGAAAAAGTAATTGAAATGAAACTGGGAAGATAAATTATGCCTTCTTTAATGAGAGAGACTGTTAAGAGCGGTGAAGTAGGAGGCGCTGAAGGAGTCAACTGTGGAGCTGCTCTGAGTTGTGATGGAAGGATGCAGTAGATTAAAAAGAAAGGTGAACAGTTCTAAACTCGTACACAACAGCCAAATCTTTCCATGTATCATGGTGTAAATTTATGTAATGCAATTGCAAAGTGCCATTCTGTCTGAGAACTTTAAGTGATTCATTAGGGTATTAAACACGCAGGTAGATAAGGTACAGCACTGACAGATTTTGTAAGGTGTATGAGGGTTGGGACTTTGGGATGTGAGGGTGCATTTTACCTATGGGAAGCCAAGCAGCAATTGCTCCGTTTCCACGTATGGATGAGTTTGTACTTCCTTCCAAGCCTGGCCTGGGCCTGGCCCTGAAGCAAACCCAGGCAGCTGAGTCCTGCCCCTGTCACTCCCCACCCAGCTCTGGTGTGACGCTGCAGCCCGACAGCCCGCAGGTGACTGTCAGAGTCAGTCAGTGGGGTGTCCTGCTCTTCAAAGCTTGCCTTTGGATCGGTGAACATACCGGTGCGTTCACCATCCCACGGGCAGTGTGACTGTGAGAGAGCGGCTGGCAACGCTGTACAGGTGGGAGAGGCAGCAGAGCTGGGCCGTGCCAAGTCCTGAAGGTTCCCTGGAGATTCACTGTGAAGGGTGCCTGGAATGTGAGCTGAGGGTGACTCTGTCTAGAGTCGCTTCTAGTAATGTTTCTCTTTTCAGCTGCCGTACGTGCCACAGAATGCATCTGGCTGTAACTCTGCTGCTGCTGGGGAGCTTTCTTTGACTTCAGATCACAGTGATGCTGCCAGCCTGCCTCGGCAGGTGTTTTACAGCAATCCCTTTCCAAGTAACGTCCCCACAGTATGGGAAGACAGAGCCAGTGCTCTAGCTTACAATGGGAGACACTGCAGATTGTTTCAAGTGCTCAGGATCTGCAAAATATTTCAGCACCCATCCGTGTTATCAGAGTGAAAATTGTGGCTATAAAGATGATGCAAGGAATCTAAAGTTCCTGTCTCCTGGAAGTTCTGATGACACTTGCTGAAAGCCTTTTATTGCATTGTAATTATTCCATCACTTCAGAAACTTTATATATTACTGTGCAAAGAATGCCTTGTTTTTCACAGTTGCAGTGCTACAGGGGTAAGATACCAGATTTTCAATAGTTGCAATCTCTGCAAAGAGATGAGAAATACATCTGTTCCAATATATTTAAGGCTAAACATCAGATACCCAAAAATAAGCAACAGAAGGAGCTTTAACTTGTTTAAGCAACAGAGGTGTTGCAAGGTATTTGAATTGACTTCGCCTGAGTTACTGTAAATCGGGAACTGGTGCAGAGTTAAAATTGGCCTGAAGGCAGAGTTTGAGTTGCTTGTTATTGGAGAAGACTCGAAACAAAGAGATGGTTCCTCTTTTTAGAGCCCCTAAGAGCCATTGGGTGCTCTGTGCTTTGCTGAGGTGTTCTGTGCAGCAGGGTTGTGCTTTAATCCTGAAGAGCAGTGCTTGAGATTTGATTCTGCTTTAGAAAGGAAAGAAAAAAAACATTGTTGAAGTGTTTGAGAGGTGTGTGTTTTGTCCTGACAGTGATGGAACAGACTCAGAAAGAGGGTCTGCTCTCAAAGGCATTCTGTCCACCTTACTTCACCAGCACCACTGTGCTGTTTTCAGGTGGTAAGGTTTCTGAATTTGGAATTGCTTCCACTCCATGACTGGGAAAAATTAAAAGATTAAAAAGTATAGTCTGCTGGGAAGCCTTGGTTTTAACTTTATAAAAGCGTACGCTGTACTTCAAGTGAGTGTAAATGGAAGATGAGAAAAATCTCAGGCCGGGCAGGTTACTCGTACAATTACGGTAAGCCTTGCTCCACTGTGTATGGGGTATCTTCAGTGGTGCTGTGATACATAGTGTATGGGAGAGTGCCTTAAGGTCTTCAGAGTCCAGGCTGGTGGGTAACTGTCTTCCAGGAATAATTCTGTCTTTTCCCAGCACAGAACTTCTCAGTGGGATCCTGAGCAGGCGCAGCTGAACACCTCCCACCGTCGTTGCAGCATGCAGCCTGTCTCACACCTCAAAGCTTAGAGGGTAGCAGGGATTGTGAGGGGCTTGTCCGTACCTGTCCACCTGGGAGCGCTGCTGCAGGGGTGTGTTTTGGAGAGGGACAACAGGAGGTCCTGACTTGGTTTGAAGGCTGAAGAGGATGTCATCCAAAACCTAGCAGCTTCCTAACAGTGACTTTTAAATCCTGACTTTCTTGAACACCCAGTCTGTGATTTAGTTTTGTTCTGTAGCTTGTCATAAAAATATTTCATAAATTTACTGTAACTGGTGAGCTAACGTCCAGGGTTGAGGCTTGCTAAGAGGTGAACTGTACAGGTCTCTGTCATTGGAGATCTTACCTTGTCGTACAGTTACAATTCAGCTTTCATGGGCTTGCTGTTGAGATTATTAATAAATACCTCCTTTTGCTCTGAAATGGGTTTTTTCACTTCCTTTTCTGGGAGCATTTCAATGCAGTCAGGGCAGCTGCAAGGGAAACAATTATCTAGAGGGTATTGTATTCTTTGTGTCACATGAAGCTGCTGTCTGAGACCCTTCTTGAGCCATAGGGGAGGCTAAATCAAAATGCATATCTGAAAGTACTTTCAACAACCTGATTACTTTTTAATTGTCTCTTTAGGTTTTCTTGTGTTAAGTGAAGGACCCTTAGAAAAGCGGGTAGGTGTGGTTACTGCCTCGAAAGTTTGTGTTACTACACTACAGAGATTACGCAAGCTATTTATTGGGGGTGGGAGGACACATGCAGTTGACTCGTGGTTGTGTCAGCTGGCGCAGGACTTCTCCTGCCTCTGCGTCTGCCATTGGAATTGGCAAATACCATGTATGCCCAGAAGAGATCAGGTGGCTTTCCTGGGGGACTGCAGGCATGTCGGTGAAGTGCTCGTGTAGGACCATGAGTGCTAAAACCTGTGTGGTTTGTAAGGTTAGGGTCCCAGCAGGACCTGGCAACTGGCCGTGGGTGCCTGGCCCATCGCTGGGGTTGGCTGAGCAGCTTTGTGCATCTTCCTAGGCTGACCAGCAGTTGACTCTGGTCTTCTGCTCTGCCTTGCTTAAGGGCAGGTTATGTAGGGAAGATTTAAAGTGCTTATGGTCATGTGGCCACAGTCTTTTGTGTGTGTGTGTTCCTGTCACATCTCCTGAGCGTGCTGGGGAGGGAGCTGCCTTGCTGTCTTTGATGTGACACTGACCTTTTGCGCAGTGAACTTCTTGTGCCAGCCTTCTGTGTTACACCTCCAGCTTTAGCACAGGGAGAGAATGTTTTCAGATGGCAGCAGTGCTTTTGGGCAGGGCAGTTTGTTACGAAGCAACTGACCATCTCCCAACATAATTCTGTTTTCTGTGAAGTACATAAAAACTTGAATGCACACACTTCATTTTTCCCGCCTCCTGTGCCACTGATACTTCTGCAGCGCTCACAAGTGAGCGGTTGCTGTGGAATTAATGATCATTTATGTTAACTCTCTTTGTGATAGGAGCCAGTGCGTGCTGGGAGTAGTTTGCTCTGCGGAGCTCAGACTTGTCAGGCAGTTCTCAAATCCTGCGTGACTCTTATGGCTCTGATTCATGCTGAATCAGAGCAGCTGTATCTTGGGAGAGCTCGGAAATAAAGTCTCCCTATCTTCCTGTAAGGTTGTAAAGCCAAGCCTAGCTCTGATTAGCAAATGTTGGAATTCAAGCTGCCTTTGAGCTTTGGTGGTGACCTCCTGTAAAGTATGTGTGGTGATGTAATTTTTAATTACGTGATCACATATTTTCCTCACACAGGGTTCCTGACTCACTGGGTGAACAGGGTACGTGATGTCCAGAGCAGGGTTAGGCAGGCAGTATTTTTGGTTTCCTGCTGTGGTGTGTGGCCTGTCCCTGCCTACCATAAAGTTGGTTCCTCCCGCATTGCTCATTTTGGTCTGAGTAAATACCAGTAAGTTATCTTCACACCACTGATAAATTTGAAGTTACCGAGCACTGAAGTACAGAGATTGCAATGGTACTGGTGAAGCATTGTGGTGATATGGTCCAGAAAGTGTATTTTTTGGCAGCACGACACATTCGCGGCAGATCTTCCGCTGGCTTCAGCTTGCTGTGTCTGAGTGGGGAGAGGCTCAGGTGGGGTGTCTAATAATAGCCATGGATGGTTTCCTTTGCGGCGTCACCTGCGTTGTGGAAGAGCTGCTGCGTCAGACATCAGGGTGGAGTTTGCCCTCCAGAAGGTCCTTTGTCCTTCTTCCCTGGCACTTTTGCCCCGGGTGCTGGCAGGCAGGGCTGAAGCCCAGGCAGCAGCCTGGGCATCGTACAGCATGAGCCATAACCCATCACCAGCTCTCCCGTGCACCCACTGCAGCAGAAGCAGTGACAGGGAGTGTGCCTGTAAGTAAAGGGGGTGCCTTGTCCTTCAACTCGTCCTTCCCCGACTTCTCCTGTTGCCCCGGTGGTTGAAACCAGGCAGCACTCTTCTCTGCCTCCCCTGCTACAGAGAGTACTAGGAGTAGAATTAAAATCTGTTGTGATTCATGTATGAGCCACATACTGGAACTTCCTGTCCCCTAGGTACATCAGGTACATAGCTCACACTTGTAACACTGGGAGGGGAGATGCTGGAGTGTCTCATGCAAGGGAGGCAGCAGTGATCCCCAAGAGGTCCTGTTCCCACCCAGAGCTCGGGGCTCAGCTAATCCCAGCTTCACCAGCCCCAACCGACTCGTTTCCTTTCGCAGCCAAAGACTTTTATTACTCAGCAGCCATGGTAACAGCACAGGCTCCCTGGGAGTTGGAGATGTAGATTTGGCATGGAGCTGTGTGTGAGTCGTGCTGAGCAGCCCCCACACGTGTGGTTTGGTGTAGCCAGAGCAGATCTGGCGTCTTCCCACACCACTTCTCTGATTCCCGGTTTCTCTTCATGCTGTTGCTACAGCTGTGTTACCGGATCGTGTTTCCCCTTCTGCCCCTCCTTCTGCACTGACCTTTGTGTCCACAGAGTTGTTCCTCCCACATTTCTCACCCCTCTCTCTGACTCCAAATGCTCCTGGTGGGATTTTCCCTCCTTCTTAAATACATCATCCCCGAGGTGCTGCTGCCATCCCTGATGGGCTTGGCCGTGGGCAGCGGCAGGTCCATCTGGAACTGGCTGGCCTGGGCTTTGTTGGATGTGGGGGAAGCTTCTGGCATATTCTCGCCCTGCAGCCACACACCTAGCCACCACTCACTCCTGTAGCCCCTCGGTACCAAAACCTTGCCATACAAACCCAGTGCAAAGAAACAGTGGTGGCCTAGAGTGCCCTTACGTTTTTGCGATGACTGGGGTATGGAGACCTCAAAGGAGAATGGGTAACTTAAGTTCCCTGTCACCCAGGCTCAAGATATTCCTTCGCCACAGACTTAGGGATACGTCGCCTATGCTCTCTGTGCCATTGTTTTCCATTAATATAATGGGCAAGAGAAAGTTTATCCTTGTTTCACTCTGAGTTTTGAGGATAAATTTGCCAGCCATTAAGAAGAGCTGGAATTCCTTGGTGGTAGAGGTCATATGTACAAAGGATGCCATTGCTGTTGACAAAGCCTACTTAAATTAACTTCAGGTTAACATACTAATATTATGAAAGAGTTTTATTTGCTTTGAATGGTAGTTTTAAAAGCTCTGAGCTGAATGATGTCAAGCTTCTCATGATGTCGTTTTATAAAATATTCTTAATTTTTATACTATAGGTTATACGAGTTAAGTGCTAATTAGAGCTCTGTAATAGCATGTGTATCTCTGAATAGTCAGAGATTTCCTTCAGTTTAATGCCTGCCCTAATATCTGGCCTGTCGGCCTTCTAGCCCGTTTAATTGTGGACACCTTGATTTTCCTTACAAAATCCCAAGCTAAATATGGGGATATATTTTCATAGCGTTGAAATATTGTCATTCAAAAAAGTGATATTTTTATGGTTTTACCCAAAATGTTTTCATAAAATGACCAAAAGTATCAGAGGGATTACTCTAGCTTCATTTCCCTGCTAGATTTCTCAACTCAAGTTGTTTTTCTGATTGCTTTCAGGAGTAAAAGTTCCTCGTAATTTTCGTCTGTTGGAAGAACTTGAAGAAGGTCAGAAAGGAGTAGGTGATGGAACAGTTAGCTGGGGCCTTGAAGATGATGAAGATATGACACTTACAAGATGGACAGGAATGATTATTGGGCCTCCAAGAGTAAGTATCCATTTAAATATTGAAATCGTGCTGTTACTTTTTCTCCCCTTCTTTTAATCTAGCCACCAGAGTAGAAAACAAACAACACACCAATGAGTGAAAAAAGACTTCAGCAAGTGGTTTGTTGAGTGTTCAAGTTCCATATATTAATGGGTTTCGTGTATCTCTTGTGTCTTTTTGCTTATAATTTAAAATATTTTTAGTGCCTTTCTCTGGTTAGTTCTGTTACATGTCTGCTTTATATTTACAGATTCATTAAGACATAACTTTTGAGATTCCAGGATGCTAGTATCTTGTACTCTTGAATACAGCAAGGTTTAAAATCCTTCGGATAGTGAGATTACATATGGAGCTAATGTAGGTAAAACCTGGATGTTTTATTCAGTACTGCTAGTCTTTCTGCTGTTTCTTGTTGAGTTTATGGGTTGGGTTTTATTGCAGCAGTACTGACTCGCAGAGTTTCAGCTAACTCAGGAAACTCCAATAAAATCATTTCAATTTATTCGCTGAATGTTCTCTCCCAGAGTAGCATCTTGTGATGCTACTGGTCTTTGTGGTAGTGTTGCGTTCCCTCTCTTCTCCCCTCATCCCAAACCTGCTGAACTGCGGGTCTCTGCTCTGCCTTCAGCACTTAATCGAGCGATGTGTGTACGTGCGCACTCTCAAATCAAGACTTGGCTGTTGTCTCCAGTCTCGCTGTGTATCTCGGTTCTGATTCCTTAATATCCTTACCATCAAGTGCAAGTAGCTGACTCTCCTTCCTGCAGTAGTAGATGTTGTCTGCTGTATCTGACCTTGGTATCACTCCTCAGTCATTCATGGAACCCTTCAGAAACCTTGAGTCCTGCTGCTGCCCTCTGTGTTTCCATTGTCAGTCGCCTTTCCTGGCACACACTGAGATTGTACAATAATTTATATTACAGTAGCATTACACATGCACTATTTTCTGTCTCATCCAGAAGTGTGGTTTACTTTCTGTCTGCCATTGTTAACATCTCCCCAGTTGTGATCATTTCACTTGTTTACGATACGCCCAAATAATTTTCTGGAACAGCATTTGATTTTGGAACATTAGGAGAGTGTTAATGAGCCTGCATTAAGACTGTGAAGAAAGCTCACTGTGTGCATACCCGTTATGGAAAACTTAAGCAACCTTGAAATGTAATTTAGAAAATTAAATAGAAACTGAGACCTGCAAACAGGCATTTGCTGACTTGTCAGTGGCGGTGGAAGTTTGCTGCCCGTGCCATCCTGCTGTCCAAGCACAGGGGACTATCACAGAAGAGGATTCAGCTGTCCCTCTTCTCTCTCTCTGACACACTTAACATTTATTGTCCAAAACTGTCTTGAGTTCTTCTGTGCTTATTGCTTGAAAGCAACAGGCTGTACTGAGAGAGATTCTGGGAACTTTGTCATTCTTGTTCGCTATGTGGCTGTCCTGCTTTTAGCACTGTTCATACTCAGTTATGTCATTACCATCCTTTTCTTAATAGGGCCTAGGAATACTGGCTGTAGAAAAGAGATTTAAATCTGAGTTTCCTCCTGGGTAAAAAAGCAGTTGTGCTTGTGGCAGGTGGAAGAATGTTACCTTGAGCATCCCGGGGGAAAGATGACCTGTGGTCAGAGTTAGATACGTGCTGCTGCTCGGAGTGTCCCCGCTACCATACATGGAAGTGTGCTTCTTCCAGGCTTCGTGCAGATGGCTTTGCAGCCAGGGATTCAGCTTGTTTGTACAAGCTATTTAAAAACAGCAGCACTGTCAAAACTTCAGCTTTATCTGCAGGATTTACATTTGGCTATGGACCAGTGCACGGTCAAAGCTTTCTGTTCTCTGGTCTTAGTGCAAAGTGGGTAATTGCAGAGACCCCAGAAACCTGCAGGAGCTCTGAGCTGCTGACTCTGTGCACAAGGCAAGTATGGAGATGCTGTAGGGACCTGGGGCAGCCTGAGCACAGCTGGAAGATGACTCTTTTTCCCAAAGCTCTGTGACAGCAACAGGTTTGCTGCGCCTGGCTGTGCATCTGAAGGGCCACTTGGCCAAGGTGCCAGAGGAGTGACCACAGGGCCCTGCTGCATGTGGCTGCAGGCTGCTGTGATGCCCCTTCCTTTGTGCAGATGAGAAGCATCCAAATCAGAAGTCAATTCTTAGATTTTTGGTAGTGGTTTGCATCAAAGTGGTCATTAATATTAATGGAATATGCAGATGTTCAGGGGTGTAGCAGGCACTTGAAAGGGATTGCAGAGTTTTCTGCTGGGAAGGTTTCATACTCTGGGCAGCTGTTCTTGGGCTGCTGGTGGAGCTGTGGTGCTCAGCTGCTCTGGGGAGCAGGAGCTGTTGGCCACTGCTGGGCTTCTGCGCTCATGCATTTGCCTGGATTTTTGCTCATGGTCACTTCCTTGTGAAGTTAATGTCTGTTGTAGTGTTGAAAGTGCAGGAAATGGTGTCAGAAGCTCTAAATCTGGAGAGCTTGTCTCTCTAAACTTCCCCATCTCCATCCCAGCTGCCTGCATTGCCCAGCTTAGCTGGAGCTCTGTGCCAGGTGGCACCAGATCTGCACTCTAAAAATAATTACTCTCAGAATGGAGAATAGCATTAGCTGTTGTTTCTTTTAATTGAGTTTAAATATTGAAGAATTGGTGTAGCTTTGTTGCTTTTCTCTCCTGTACCCACGGATGGGTTAGTTACAAATTGGTGATCCAGGATTTCTTTCCATTACCTGTTAAGTACCACAGTTCACTGCTGTGTGGGATCAGGATGTACTTCACAGTATGTCCAACCTTAGAGCATTCCCCTGTCTGAGAACTGGCAGGTTCGTTTATGACCAAAGAATGTTTTATAAGTGCAGTTCTAGGACAGGCTGACTTTAGACAGTTGCCTAAGCTAAAGCTGTGGCTTTAATGTCAACGTAGTACCATCTGTGAACTGATGAAACAAGAGTTTTATAAAGAAAAGTAGGTACATGGGCTGTATGACAATTTAAAGAGTCATTTCAGCTAAATAGGAAGCAATGCCTGTTTCATTCCTTACATGAGACTCTGATGCTTAAAAGACCAGTAGAATTTATTACCCTGAAGAGGTAGCATTTGATGCTCAGAATAAAATAAAATGACCCCCAAATGGCAGTAGCCAGTACAGTATATAAGAGGCTTCCCTTGTGTTTAATAATAGTTCATATGTCCCTACAGTAACCACTGTTTTAAGGAAATGCTTGTTGAACTGCCTGATGTAATTGTTACCCCCTTTCTTTTCCCCTCAGACAATTTATGAAAACAGAATATACAGCCTTAAAATAGAATGTGGGCCTAAGTATCCAGAAGCACCTCCATTTGTCAGATTTGTAACAAAAATTAATATGAATGGAGTAAATAGTTCTAATGGAGTGGTAAGTTTTTGGGTTTTACTCATTTTATTGTGGTTTTCATGCACAGATTCAAATGAATGCTCTGTCTGTACTTGCAGTTTACTTAACTCCTTATTGCCTGCTGGTGCCCTTGGCTTTGAGGAGAGGGGGGTAGAAGGGAAGTGTGCGAGCTGAGTCTGTTCTAAAATCAACACATGGAATGTGCTTGTCCTGCCCTTCTGCAGCTCACCAGTAGCTGCATCATGCAGGGGTTTCTTATGCTTGCTTTTGCTTTTGGTTTCTCCCACGCTGATTCCGTGTAGGATCTTTAGATTGGGGGGAGGAGGGAAGCGTGGGGTGTGTGGGAGTTACATGTATCAAACGTATCACTTCTGACAGGAATGGTGTTTTTGTCTGTTTTTAGGTGGACCCCAGAGCCATATCAGTCCTAGCAAAATGGCAGAATTCTTATAGTATCAAAGTTGTTCTGCAAGAGCTTCGGCGTCTAATGATGTCTAAAGAAAATATGAAACTTCCTCAGCCACCTGAAGGACAATGTTACAGCAATTAATTAAAAAACAGAAAACCAACAAACAAAAAAAATGCCCCCCTTATTCAATTTAAGCTGTCTTCATTTTCCACAGTAGTACATTTTCTAGATGCATCTTGTAGACCTCAAAATACTGGAAAGGAAGTTCCCATTCAAAGGAAGTTTTTCTTGAGATACTGTAAATGATACTAATTTTTTTTTTTTTTTCATTTGAAATATAAGTTGTGCTATAACAAATAATCCTGTCGTGTAACCACTGTCCACATAGCTGAACTTCTGGTATCAGGAAAAGTCTATTTAAATTTATTACTGTCAAGACCAGTGTGGCACATCTAACTGAACTGTGAAAGCATACATCCCACAATCACCTTGCTGTGTGTCTGGCCTGGGTTTTGGGGTTCGTTTTGCGTTTTTTTTTCCTGTCTTTTGCAATAGAGTCGAAGCTCAGGGCTATTTATTAGAGTAGACACAAAGGTTTTTGCTTCCAGTGCTACACTGGGCTTCATGGACTACTAATGGGGATGTGTGCTAACCTCAGTCATCCCTCCCTTTGTGCTATCTCTAGTAAAGGCTGAATGTGACTGTGGTTGTGTTGGGGTTCTTTTTGTTTGTTTTGTTTTGTTTTTTGAATGCCCTGATACTCTGGGGCAAGCTTTCCTTCTTCGTTTGGCCAAGGCATAGATTGTATTTCTCTTCCTGGTGCCCCTCTCCAGTGACATGGGCTCTGGGTGAGGGACTCAGGGCTCTTTTAATCTCCTCCCTCTTTTCAGTGGGGGTGCTGCTTTCTTTTTGCCCCTCTTTGAGACTCTCTTGTCCCTGGTCGCCAGGGGTAGGCGTGGGGACAGTAACTTGACGTGTTCCCTCCTGCTTATTCTTTTGGGTTTGCAAAGACAAATTTAGTCTTCACCAGCCTGGGAAACAAGAGTATCTATTCTGCTCGCAAACTTGGATTGTCCCTGTCCCTCCAGCACTGCTGCCACACCGCCAAGCTGGCCACGGCTGATGTTGTTAGATAGGCTTTTGACATGGTGAAAAGAGCAGTCATTTACCAGGATTGCGAGACCTTCAGCTGCCAAACTAACGGGGAAGCTGCACGTAGAGATCCTGAACACACACTCCAGCTCCAATAGTTGTACTTTGGTGCTTTGGATTGACCCAGGAATGTTAATTAACAAAATGTTGCACTTACGTTTGGCCCTTCTAAGGATGCAATGACTACAGACAAATCAGTGTAGTGGTTTTACTAGAGGTCTCAGGAGAGAAATCTCTTCAGTGAAGATGCTGGGGAAGTGGCACATACAGCAGACTAAGGACCTCCGTTGGCTTTGCGTCCTGGCAAATCACTGCCTTTTCTGGTTTACTGTTTTGGACCACTAACTGCTGAGATGTGGGTGCAAGCTTACATACAACCAACCTAGTGTGTCCTAAGTTTTATGACAAATTCAGTGTTTGTGTAAAAAAAGGAAAAAAAAAAAGAAAAAAAGTGAAAATAAACACGTTTGAAAGCAGCAGCTATTAAGTCAATGACCAATTGATGTTTCCATTAACTCTTTTGAGGAAAATATTAGTTGTAAGGATTTAACATCCTCTGTAATTAAAGTTTAACATAACAGTATTCCATAAGCAGCCTTTTTATTGTATCAGACCATTGCCTGATTTTAATATAATAAAAAGTGTGCATTAATATTGGAAGGCTTTAATTGTATTTATGTTTAGAATTTTGATCCCTTATGGAATTCACGATTTGTTGGAAGTATCTTCCTACAGATCACATTTATCTAACTACAAACTGGTGGCAAAAGGCAATTGTCTTTACCCAGCTGCTGCTGCTGTGCCCAGGGCAGTCTGTAGTCCTAGGTCAGACCTCAGACACGTGTAGACGTGGCAGTCGGTAATTCCATGGTGCTCACTAGCTGCTGAAATGACTTGTAGGTGCCTGTGCTGTCCGAAGGCTGCGGCAGTGACCTCGTGTGCTGTAGGCCTGGGGATCAGAACCTGCATGGTGCTCAGTAACGCTGTCGAGTTCAGGCACAACTTCCACAGCCTGAGGTTTTACCTGTGTTCCCCTGAGTGAGGTGTATAATGCTGACTTTTGCTCCGACTCTGGATCCAGACGGGGCTGTGTGAGTTTAGCCTTTCCCAGTGTAAAACATCTCCCCTCCCAGGATTACCTGAAGGTGCTTGTTGTGTTTGCTGCAGCTGGTGCTGAAACAAGGTTCCTCCTCTGCGAGGAGCACGGGAAGGGAAGGACCTTTTGGAAGACTGCAGACCTGCTTCCAGCCCGGATGCTACTCCATGCTGTGACGGCAGCGCGACCAAAGCTTCCTCAGCCTTGGGTCTGTCTGAGGTAGCGTGGTACCTAAGGTGTTAAATGGGGATTGAGCAGCACTCGCTACTTGCAGCGTGCTGCTTGTTGGCCCGTTGTGCAGAGCTGCTGTAAGTGCCCTTGGTGCATGTTTGGGGCCTCCCCAACCTTCCTGCCTCAAGTAACAGTCTTAAAACCTCAAACCCGTCTCTGGCTTTGCACGTTGTCAGGTCAGAGTGTTCCACCCCAGCTTGAGCAGGTTCGTTGTTGGAGTGCTCACCTGGGCACTGTGCTTGTGGCACATCAGAGCTGTAGGGCACTGCTGGCTGCCGGTGACCAAGCAGGAGCTGTGCGGGAAGGCAGTGCCCAGGAGCCAGGTGCTGTGGAATCCATGCGTGACCACCTTGTTGCTGTGTGTGGCACCCCAGCTCCTTTGTAGTGGGAGAGGCCAGGCATCCCACTGCCCCATTGTTTGTTGCTGCTTCAGAAACAAGGTGGGAGAACAAAACCGTGTAGTGCCCGTATTAACACGGACTCTGGCAGGGTAAAGGTACCGTGTCAGGTCAGGCCCTGCTGAACCCTCTGTGTCCCCTGCCCGTGTCTGCCCAGAGAGAGAAATGGGATGGTAACTGGAGTGGATTGGCCGTGGCGGAGGTGCTGGTCCTTGGGGCCGGCGAAGCTGGAGGTGATGAGGGAGGAGACTGGTTTGAGCAGGAGGCGGTCGTGCGGCTGCCCCGTGCTGCACCCCGCAGAGATCGGCCGGCCCCGTGCAGAAAGCCCCAGGCTGCCGAAGGTGCTGGACGCTCCCGACCAAACCCCGACCAAGCCCCGACCAAGGCCCGACAGCGCTGGGCCGTGGGCGAGGCTCCGGCGAGGCTCGGGATGGAGCCGGCAGAGGGAGCCCGCCGGCCGCGCAAGGCTTAGTCTGTGCGGGGCTACGCGGGGCTCGGGCTGCGCGTTGCCCCTTCCCCTTTTACCCTGAAGCCATTTCCATTTCAAAAGCCGGTTTATCTTCGCCCTCTCGCAGGTGTTCACCTGTTAGGGCAGAAGCAGCACTGTGGTGAGATTTTAATCGTTAATAAAGACTAATTGCTGTTTGCTTCTTGCTTTGTTGTCATTAAGCTCTGTGTGTATGTAAGGACTACATGCTGAAATGTGCCTCTTCTGTACTCTTGCAACTTCTTGCAGTGCTTTGTATATAAAATTTAGGTTTCTCCCACTCTCATCAGAGTTCTTAGGCCCAAAAGCACCCTCAGGGGTCCGAGGGACGCGGGGCCTGGCCGTGCAAAGGGCTGTGTGAATGCTCTACCCAGCGCTGCTCCGGAGCCTGGTGCCAGAGCATCCTGGAGATGAACCAGGTGAAGTCACACCGGCGTGAGGAGGGGAACAAACCCAGCAGAGATAGGCAGAGGGACGTGCTCGTGCCCTTGGCCAACCACCAGCCTTTCAGCGCCTTGCCAGAGTTATGGGAGCTGTCTGTGGCCTGCCTGCTGCTCCGGGAGCTGGCACTAGGCACTGATCAGTGCTGTGCCTTCAGGACAGCGCTTCCTGCACTAAGGAAACAGCTCAGAGGATTCCGGATTCTTCCCTCAAGCCGGCGTCAGGGGCACAAGGAGCTCCAGTTTCGCTCATGCCCACACGTGTGCCTGCTCCAAGCTTTACCTACGAGAGCTGAAGGAAGGTGAAGAGAATTTGACAGTGATATTCTTGATGCCTAACTTTATACATGTTCACTTAAATTTAAGAAGCTATTTCTGATGGCTTAGAGTTTTCCTAAGTCAGTGGAAATTCCCGTACTGCGTTCATCTTTGGCCAGGGTGCTTTCCGAAAGCTTGCTAACCCTGCTGTTGACTAAGATTCTTGATAGCTTCTCTTTTCCTCTGGTCTTGCTGTAGCACATTGTTGGAGAATGTGCTTAACTTTTAACTCTGTGAAGAGCCCCAGTGAAGTCAAATTAAGTTGGGCACATGCTTAAGTGCTTTGTTGGACCAGAGCCAGCAGGCTTGGCCTCTGCTAGGAGTGACTCTTCTTCCTAGTCATCCCTTCTTGGTGCTACATCCTCGGTGCTTGTGCCTTTACCTTTCCACTGTCTCCTGCATTTTTCCTAACAAAAAAACAAAGCCAGGATGGAAGATGAGGAGATAAGCTAGATGCTCATCGTTTTTACCTCTGTCAAGCATGTTGTCGCCTTCCTTGTCCTTATCTCCTTTTAAATAAATCCTACAAAGGGCTTTCAGAAATGTGGGTCCTGCCCTAATTTTCTGGGCAGAAAAGGGAAGCATCAGAAGGGATGAGTCTGTTTTCCCTGCTACTCCTTTTTATAGAGCTGCTTTAAAGCCACATGTTTGCCATTGGCCAGAAAGTGATCTCCAGTTCAGAGCGAGCGGGGTTTTTGTTTGCCTGATGGAGGTTTTCTGGGGCACACACGTGGAGGTGGGGGGGGTGTGGTGGAAATGAGCACAGGCAAAGGGAGGCCGGGGGCTGGTGGTGCTGATCCCACGCACTCCAGCCACAGGGGTAATGGAAAGATGCATGTCCTCGTGAGTGTCGAGCAGCGAGCGGCTGCTTCCTCTCCCCTCGGGGCGGGGGGAGCACGCGCAGTCACCCACCTTCCGCAGGGTTTCTGCAAGTCAGGCGTGGTATTTAATCACAGCGTTTCGCAACCCTCGAGACTTGGGTGCTGTGTGAGAGGAGCTGGGCTGTGCGCCGCCTATTTGTGTCACCCCGCCGCGCTGAGCGGGACTTGAGGAACAGCCGCAGCAGGACAGAGATCTCAGGGAGGTATCTGCCAAACTTCTGTCCCTCCACAGAGACCTCTTAAATCCCTGGGCTACCAGATTAGCTGTTGTCCAAGGTTAGCAGCCAGATGTTTCTCAGCTGTTTGGACTGGTTTCCAGCTGAGACCAAATGAGCGGCTATCCAACATGTGAGTATTAATATAAACATTTTGGAGGCCTTGCTTTGAGTGAGCCATTAAAAACTTCCCACGATACCCTGAGCGATGCTGGCTTCCTTCGAGAGCGGCAGTACTGTGTGTGTCGCACTCAAGGATGCTGAGTGGGTCAGACGCTGCCACCTGCTCGCGCAGCGCTGGGACCGGCCTCCCCCTTGTTTTGCGGCGCCAGAGCAGTGTGGTCCTTGGAATTTGATTATTTGTGTTAGCAGATAATGTAGGCCAGAAGGCTGAGAGCATTCCCTTCCTTCCCTGGATGTCCTCATGCTTCCCAGCACAACTGCCCCAGGTCCCGCACCCCCTCCCCTCGCCCCCAAGTACAACAGAAATGCTTTTAACCTCCCGGCTTCTGAGGGGTCACTGTCCACCCAGTTCAAGCTCGGTCTTGGCTCGTGCTGGCTGCCAGGAGGGGAGGATTTCAGGATTTCATTAAACCCAGCATGTGGAGCCATGTTTTTATTACACATACTAAAAAAACCAGAACGAGTTTTTGATGTGTGGGTCTCCTGAAATCTCCTAACGCCACCCATGAGCTTTGGGGTTCGAACAGGAGTGCTCTGGCAGCCTCACAGCACTACCTGGGCACCTTCCTGGGCAGAATTACCCCTAACAATAACAATTAGAACGCTTAGGAAGTAGGACTTTCAATCCTGGGAGCAAGGTGGTGATGCCCCATCATTCTTCATGCTGTGGTTTAGATCATTATCTCTGTTTGCAAGCCGTGAAATTTTGTACAGCAGAATTGTGCTGTTATAACCTATAAATTCTCAGGGTTTGGGCTGGAGTGGCTCTGATAAGCCCCATGTCTGTGGTTTTTATTGTACAATGCACACCGATGCTGCTTGTAAGTGAGAGTCTTAGACCCAGGGTGGCTGCTCCTGCCTGCAGCTCTTTGTGCTGTCTCCGTTCCCATGTTGTTCATGACCTGAGCCGGGCAGCATCATGGGGCCAGAGGCACAGGACCACCTGGGATGGGGGATTTGTGCCTGGGACATTGCATCGCTTGGCCAAGGAGTGGATGTCCGTGTGCCTGTGTCCTTCGGCAGCACATCCAAGCTGGGCACATCCTCGGTGCCTTCCCAGCACTCAAGCCGAGGATGCTGAAGCTGAACCCGTGCACGTCGTTACTCACACACGCTCTGCGAACTCCAGCCCGGTGCTGATCCCCTCTGCACATCCCAGACTAAAGCGAAACGTGTGACCCCGGTCAGCAACACTGGTCGGAGCTGCGGCAGCTGCTGCCCTAGCCCCAGCCAGGCTTTCAGCCTTGTGCACAGCTACACCTGTGGTTTTGACATGTCCCAGTGGGACTGAGGGAAATGCCCCTTCTTTCTTTGCTTTTAAAGGTTTTTAAGAATATTGAGGGGCTGAGATTGCTCTGCACCAAGCTTTGCTGCAGAAACCCCTTGCCTGGCTCTGAGGAGCTGGGGTGGGAGGTTTCAGCACCCCTGTGAGCATGTGGAATGTGCTGGACTTTGCTTGGTGGCTAGTGGGTGCTGTGCCTGCAGACATGGCACTGGCATCCCTTGGTGGGAGCGAACATGTGCCAGCACGAGTCCCTGCTGGAGCCCAGGAGTGGTGGGATCTGAGGCTGGGGGCTGGATCTGTTCCTCTTTCCACTGCAGCTCAGCATCCTCGGATGGGAAACGGAGCAGTTTGGTTGAAAAGAAAAGTGAGAAGTTGTTTTCCCTCTGTCTGGCACAGGAGGCATTCCTGCGAGTGGGAGCTGTCGGCCTTGGATGCTGGGATGGTGTTTTCAATCATTCTGTATCCCTGTATTTCTTGCTCATTTTTTACCAGTTTCATTTTATTTTTAATGGCCCTGACACCCTTCTTCGTAATAATAAATAGCAAACGCGTGGACACAATGAGACTGTTTCAGGTTCAAGTGTTTTTAATAACCTTGCAGGGAGACATAGACCCGGGACAAAACCTGGAGAAACCTGACAAAGACACTCTGCTGCTGCAGTGAAACCCGATTTGGAGTCACTGCTGCGCAAACAGCCCAGGACAGCAATTGCTCCGCTGCTTTGACTCCCAGCCAGTCTTTTTAGACAAGACTCCCCTTTGTATCGCTCCAAACTCTGCCTTCCAAGCAGTGGTTTTATCTTCCAGACATGACCCGATTTAAGCAAAGACAAGGGGGTAGGTAAATTATTATCTTCATCAGCATCATCCCATGCCTCTGCAGTCCTCCTCAGCAGGAGCTGGGTAAGTCCCATCTGGGATGTTGCAGCAGCACAAAGTGAAGGGAAAAAATGACGATCGGTATTCTGGGGCCTTGTGCTGTTTAATTAAGTAAAACTTTATTAGCTATTTTCAATGGTTTAACAACCTCAAGTCATTGCTTGCCAAGACAAACGAGCAGGGGGTCTGCCAGCAGCCGCGGCAGGATCCTCATGCCTGCAGTTTGAGGCAGAAATCTGGGACCGGCTGTTGGAAAAGTGCTGCCCTGGGCTGGCAGCGGGTATCTGCCTCTCGGGAGAACAAGGATTTGTTTTGGAGAGCTGTGGGATGGTATCGCAGTGCCCATGGAGGGGCAGCCCTCCATGGGACAGGACCTCCCAGCTGGGCTTTGAGGGGGTGGCGGAGGGCCGCAGGGCTTGCCAGGTCATGGAGGGGATGAGCATCGTGGCGCTGCGCTGCCTGGGTCAGGGAGCAGGGTCTGGTCTTGGCCCTGGCAGGACTCAGGGGTGGAGGTGGCAATGGTGACCAGTGGCCCCAGCACCATGGCTGGCAAAGAGGTGCCTGGTCCCCATGGGCAGGGAAGCGTGGGATGCCCAGCAACCTGCGCCCAGCTGCCTCCTGGCCCTGCCACAGCCGCAGGAAGGAAAGGGCTGCGATGGGGCCCTGTGGCAAGGGACATCGCCTGTCACTGATCATTGTCCACATCGGCAGAGATGGAGCTTGCCTTGTACCCCTGTGCTGGAGCAGTTCCTGCCTCCATGGCGCTGGGACATCCTGGGGTGCAGCAGGGAGCAGCCCCCAGTGCATGCACTGAGCTGTGCACATCCTCAGAGCTGCGCAATCCACAGCTTGCTCCCTCCACAGAAAGCTGCCCTGTCTTAAGGCCGAGCAGGGCCACGCTCAGCCCTTTGTCTTTACAGGGTCTTCTGCCCTATTTATCTTCCCCAAATGACATCTCTCCTCCCTGCTCCATGCAACACCCCCCGAAAAATAATAAACTGCAGCAGGCTCTGTAAACAGAGCCTATCTGCAAGGCTGTTTGAAATGTAGACAGGCTCAAGTGAATTAGTTCGGCGAGGACTTAATTGCCGTCCTGTCTGTCAGCGTGCGGCACTGAGGGTTAGCAGGGGAGCGCTGTGGCAGGGAGATGGATGGGGTCATACGCTGGGGTGGCAGCCGGGGTCACTGCTCCGGCAACCACGTCCTGGTGTGACCCCTGCCGAGATAAGCAGTCTCTGCACCATCCCCATCACTGGCTTGTCCTGCTGCTCTGACCCTCCCTGGCCTCCCCAAAATCCAGCCTGGAATGAAAATGCTGGGAAAAGAGCCTGGTTTGCAAAAACCGATCTGCTGCCCTCCCCAAGGCGGGGGATTGGCCTAGTCAGGGCTCAGGACTTCTGGTGCCCAGGAACTGCGCACCAGGGTCTAATGGCTGCTGATGGTGGCATTCTCAATGCACGAGGCATCACCAGCGGCTGGCTGGTCGGTCTCCACTGGGCAGGGGAGAGGTCCTTCCGTCATATATGAGGAGCAAAACATGGACACCCTGTCACTTCCCAAGCTGAAACAGAGCAGTGCCGCTCCTGCACCACACAGCAACCTCAGCATCCCCTGGGGACTCTGCCAGAGCCAGCTGCATCCCTCCCGCTGCTCCGGTCAGCCACTGGTGGGCAAAGATGCTGGGAAAAGATGAGGGGTAACCATCCCCCTGCTCAAGCCTGATGGTGCGAGGGCTTTCGGAGGGAGACTGCCTGGGGAGTGCTGGGAGGGGCCCGGATGGGTAACAGGCTGGGGGGGCTGCACCCTCGGGTATGGTGCAAATAGGGTGTCAGTGCTGCCTCGCCGCGGGGGGACCGGCTGTGCTGAAGGCAGCCGTCAGCGGGGCGTCTGGCCGGGCTCTTCCCCACCTCCCCGTTAATTAAACATCAGCCTCGTCTGCGTGTGGAAAAGGAAGGAGGGAAAGAAAAAAGATCTGCGAGCACAAGCCCTTAGGTTGCTGTTTACCCCCTCGAGGAGCACAGAAGTATATTGTCCATTTAATAGAAGCCTATAAATCACTGAAAAGCATTTATAAAATAATTGAAGGTAATGGGAACCATTTGTTTAAATAACATCACGTTCATGCCCCAGAGGTGCAATAAAAGTTAGATTAATTGATAGGATTTTATATCTCACTGTGAAAAACCGAGTCATATTCTAGACACCGACAGTTTGGGAAAGTTGCAAATTCATCAGGCACCCAGCTACTATCAAAATAGTCTCTTCCATGTGAAGAGGCACATTTATATGACCCCGAAGGGTTTTGGGATGAGAACTATTTACTTAAACTGCGAAGTGAACTAGCCAGTGTGAGATCCTGACCCAGATTGGGGGTTTTTTTTTCCTTCCTCTTCTATCTGCTGTTTCATTTTTTTTCCCATTATGATAAAAAGCAAATAAATATCTCTACACCAAAGGCTCATTCCTAATCCGGGGCTAAAGTGTCCTGTGTCCGTCCGTGCCCATGGGAACAGCACCTCAGAGGCACCATGGAGGTGGCTGGGGCTGTAGCCAGGATGTGGGGCTGGGCACCCCCCCTGTGCCGGGGCCAGCCACCCCCATCCTGGGCTGCTCTCCCCAAACTTGCCGGGTGCTCGCCGACCATGGTGCCTGTCTCCTGGCTATGGCCTGGCCCCGTGGCAGGGTTTGCTCTCCATCACAGCAAGCCACTCTTGGGCTGTGAACTGTGTGCCCCCGTTTTCCCATAACCGCATTTTGTGGTTTATTCAGTTAAAGAGAAGAAAAATGAAACAAAGCATGGGTTTTGGTGAAAGGGCGGCTGGTGGGGAGATGGAGCTGCAGGTGGGCAGGGACTCTCCAGCTCTGCCGCTGCTCTGTCTCAGCCGGGGCTCCCCACTGCCCACACACCACTTGGTTTGCCCTGGTTTTCCCCAAATTCCCTTTTCACTTCTCTGACCTCCTTTCATGACCCTCGTGTGTGCCAGAGCAGGGCCAGCAACGAGCCTGGGCACTGCCAGGTGAGAGAGTGGCACGAGGGGCTGTTGCCCTGTCACCCCCCCATGCACTCCACTGTCCTGCCGCCCCACAACTCCCAGGATGCTGCTTTTCCCAAAACACCCTTTGGGGCTCGTCTCTGCAGCAGCTCAATCGACCCCACTGCAGAGGTGCTCCCACCACATGGGCAGCCCCAAACGCAGCCCCTTGGTGGCACAGCAGGGACCCTCCTGCCACCAGCCATCCCAGAAAGCCCATCCCAGGGGAGGGCAGCTCCCAGCCGCCCCTCGCCAGCCAGCCACACTGAGCCCGAGCCCAAGCGCGCGGCACAGCCGGGCTCAGCATCAGCTTTTGATAAAGGCGCCCTGTCAAACAAGGGCTGAATAAATCATGATGTGTTACCAAGACGCATTACAGCTTTTAAAACAACCACCATGGCATTCTACCCCACGGACTGATGAGTCTGGGGATGCCAGATCCCTGGCGCTCCGCAGCCTTGCTGGAGCCAGCTCACATCTGGAGTGCAGTAAATGTACCCAGAAGCAAGAAAGCAGCTCTGTAAGGGTCAGGAGTACAGAGAGCGGCTGCTGACTCCAGGCGCCACCCCAAAACCCACATGCATTTCCTTGTGTAAACACATGTGGCCAAAAGGCAGCCATGGTCACCTTTCTCCAACGTGAGCCCTATAAAACCGCCAGCAAAGTGAGGAACAATGTCACTATTATTGTTTTAGAGGAATTCCTCCGAAGCAGAAAAGCATAGCCGGGCTGCCGACAAGGGTGTCTTTAAAAGCAGGGCTGACAATTGACTCCAGAGCCGAGGAGAGGGGAAAAAAATCCCCCTGGGGTTGATCATTTGCAGTTGTTGGGGGCTCCCAGAGACGCCTGTTAACCTGCTGGGTCCTGCTGCCGCCAGGGCATGGCTGAGCACGCAGAGCCCTTGCACACTCATCGCCACAGTGGGGCTGCTGCTGAGGTGGCCCGCCCTGGGGATGGGGTGCTTTGAGGCCGGTCCCAGGGGACCCTGAGCACTGGGTTTGGGTGCTGGCAAAGAGCAGCCCTGAGCTCCTTCTGTCTTGGCAGTGCCCAGCGGATCGACCTGCTGGGACCTAAGCACTCCCAGACACCACTCCCAAACCTGGCACAGGTTTTTCCCCAGCAGAGGACCCCACATCCCACCCCACACCTCGCATCAGCTGCAGGTGCAACCAGAGCTCCCAGGGCTGGCATCCTGGCATGAGGTCTTGCCAACCCAAAAGAAAACCACTGGTGCCTTCCCCAGGGGCCGATTGGAGCAAATATTTGGGGTCTGAAGCTGCTTTCTCTTGGGGAGGGTCTGTGACCAGTGGGATCGAGACCTTACAGCAGCTTCTCTGGGGATTTGTTGCATGGTGGCAAAGCCAGATGTGGGCTGGAGCGATAACCTGGGGACAGATCCTGCCCATACACTGGGAATCAGCCTGGAGGTGCTCCGGCTACAGCTGGCAGCCACTCGGCACAGGCACAAGCCTCCTGCCAGGGGGCTTTACCCTGTGCCCAGAGCCCAGGCTGAGTCTGCAGGAGGGTTTTGGGGACAGGGCTGTGATTATGTGCCGAGGCTGGAGGCGTGCAGACAGGGTGAGTCTCCGTGCCTGACAGCTGACAGGGATGACCTTGCTCCTGGATAAGGGGCTGTCCTCCAGTGAGCACAGATGAAGGTTTGCATTTCGGGTGATAAGCCCATCAAATAGTTAAGTGTGTTAGAGGCTGCACAAATGCCCCACAGAAAAAGTTTCTCCAGTGAGTCAGGGTCTCAAAACCTTTCTTTGCGGAGCTTATCTTATCAGGCAGGGGATGCAGCAAGGAAACGGGGCCAGGTCAGCCTGAGTAATGGGGCTCTGAGCAAAAGCCTTGCAAAACTGAAGGTGCTTTTTAAAAAGTCCTGACATCGCAGACAGAGCGGTGAGGAGAGAGGAAGAGGAGGCTTAGTCACATTGGCCGCAGCCCAACATCATGGTGCTTCTCTGGGGCAAGGTCTTTAATGTCCTTTCTAGGACAAAGCTTTATATCTGCCTTCCCCCCCCCTTCCCTGTGCGAGCAACCTGGGGGCTGTTCCCAGCCAAATCCGCTCCTTAATTCCCTCCATCAGCAGCTGGGGCCAGCGAGAGGGATGCTGCCAGCATCTTCCTGAGGAGCTGGGAAGCCCCGTTCCCCTGCGGGGCCATGGAACAAGGGGTGCCGGTGGGGCGGGGGGTCCTTCCGCCACCAGCCCTGGTCATGCTGAGCTTCCTGGGGATGCCCCCAGCAACGGCACAGCCTGTGCCCTCCCCAAGGAGTCAGTGGTTGCAAGAGGACGAGCTGTGGGGACCCACCGAGACAGGCAGTGGGTGCGATCCCAAGTGAAGGCAAGCCAGCTGGCCAGCGGGCTCCCTCCTGAACCAAGCCCAGCTGCTGCGGAGCGGGTGCTGGGGTCCCAGGCAGGACCCCCGACACATGGTGGGGCCAGAGCCAGGCTTCCCCCCCCCCCAACCCCCCCCCAGCCCTGAAAAGCCCCTGTGGTCCTTCAGGTCCCCTCACCAACATGAACCAGGCAGCAAGGGAACCCCAAAAGACCCTGTAAATACATAGAAATGCTGGCCAAACTTAAACCAGACAAAACTCCCAGGGAGAGGAACATCAGTGGCTGGGGAACAGACACCCAAACCTGTTCCCAGAAGGAGGAATACTGGTGTGGAAGGTCACTGCCTCCCCTCCTCCTCGTTTCTCCCCATGCTGACAGAGATCATGAGTTTCCACCTACTTGGGAAATTCTTCCCAGGGTAAGTGCCAGCATTAAATTAAAACCTCCTTGGAGCCTTCCTCTAAAAGCCAGCATGTCCCAGCCGACATCCGAGCATGTCCGTGTGCAGCAGTGCCGCAGGCAGTGCCTGCGTATGGTCCCTATCAGCGAGCATTGGACAGGATTGCCAGCCCGGAAGCTTCCATGCTGTGGGGAGCCACTGGCTTCTGCCCACTGCTCGGGTAAATCCCTGGACACCCACACACTGGTCCCTCCTTGGGAGAGGGGGATGAGGAGGATGCTTGTGATTTACTGCACATAGATGGTGTGATGTTGAGGGGATGGCTCTGCCGCTTCCAGAGCAGCACAGCCACACTCTGACCTCAGGGCAGGTGACCAGGGTGGACTAGTCATGATGTGTCCCTGGTGCTGAGCAGAGCTAGAGGTGGGATGGAGTGGGGACCCCAGGGCTCACTCCCCATGCAGGCATGCAAGGGTTAAGGCGTGCCCCTCTGGAGGCTTCGAAGGCAGCGGCTGCAGGACACGTGTGACTGTTATTGTCATTCCCTTCATTTTTTGCATTTCAGAAAAGTAGCTGCCCCTGAGACGGGGGTTTAGAGGCTGTGGAGGAGCTGGCAGCATTCGCTGCTGGGCTTCTGTGAAGGTGGAAGAGGAGGGACATTTTTATGTGGACTTTTCATAGTTAATTAAAAAAGAAAAAGATGACAGGGCCCTTGAGCCACAGAGGAAGGAAGTGTCACAAATGATGGATGACATTCTGAGGTCCTCGCTGAAATACAGTCAGAGCCATCGGGTGGGCAACACTTGGGGCCAGCCCTCCACCTGCCCGTGGTTTGCTGGGGACACAGGACTGGCACAGGGCTGCAGGAACACAAAGCCTTGTCCCCCAGTGTCCTGAGGGATCCCTCCTGGTTTTGGGGAGTGTTTGGCAGCCTCTGGCGCTGTGGGACCCACACATCGGCTGCCTTCCCAGCTGGGAGAGCTTCTGTGGGGAGCTGAGCCCCAGGCCGCAGCCTCCCCATGTGGGTGCAGCTGTGAGCAGGGCACAGGCACCTCACACAATGGCACGTCTCTGCTTCCGCACCCTGGGGACACCCAGGCAGCCCCAGGCCCTCGCTGTGGTGGCAGACAGCATGGAAGATCTGAGGGCCACCTCTGGGGACACCATCCTGGGGCACAGCCCCCTCCAAATGCGCTGGGATCACAGCAGGCCTCTCTTTGTAGTGCTATTTTTAACACACCAAAGGAGCACTCCCACCTCCGTCTGCTGGGAACACGGCGCGTCCCCCGCTATCTGTGCGTACGGAGCCCTGCTCATTTTCAGACCCGCCAGAGTCAGCTTCAGACATAAAACCAAACAAGCAAACTGAAAGGGGCTGCTTGTGTAAAAAAGTTCCTCCGAATTAGCTGTATCTGGCTTGTGATCCCTTTTTGATTGAACACTTAATAGCAGCCAGGTGCGAGCAGTCAGGGGTGCTCCCCGTGCCTGCAGCAGCCTGGGAGTGGGCGGGGGGNCCCCCGCATCCGCAGGGACCGCGGCCTTTGTTTCCTTCCTCGGTGTTGCACCAGCACGGGAGATGCGTGATTCTGCAGCTGTGGGTTTGCACACACACGTGTAAGTAAACGCAGGGCTCCATGTGCCAGGGTGCATGCAGGAGCGTAGGCACATGCCTGGCTGGGAGGGCCATGTGTGTGTGACGCACGTGTGTGCATGGGCGCTAACACATGTGTGTGTACATGGAGCCGAAGCTACACGCCGTGCGGGCACGGGAGCAGCACACCAGGGCTCCAGCAGCAGGACAGGCACCTGGCGCTCGGGGACGTTCCTCCGTCCTGGTGCATTTGGCTGCATCTGCTGGTGCTTAAGTCCATTTCCACCCCAAGTCCATCTCTGTGCAGTCTTACTGCACTGATGTTAGACACATTCTGCCTTCATAGACAATAATACAAGGGGGATGCCAGGGGAGAAAGGCTGCCCAGAAACTACCAACTCAAAGGCATCGCTTTTCTCGAGCATAACCTGGGCTGAAAGCGCAGAGCCCAGGTGGCAGCACTCCTGAGGGCACAAAAATTACCCTCCTGTGTCAGGACGGGGCAGCGCTGTGGTGCTCAGTGGTCCCCATCCTCATGCCAGACCGCAGGAGCCAAAGGTGCCCTAGCTGCTCCTGGCTCAGCACAGCCATGGGATCCTTTCCTGTCCGATGGCCCTATTAGAAATGCACTCTTTTTTTCCTTTTTCTATTCATTACTTTTTTACTAAGCGATGTGATTTCCACCCAGTGCTGTTCTGGAGAAAGATCTACAGCATGTCACTTCCAATTATAGCTCCTGAAGAGCTGGCTGTAGCCCGCCTGGTGATTTGATCTATTGAACTCCCAAATCCTCCCAAGAAACTCGATGATTTTATACAAACAATTCCCTTTTGCCTGCAAACACAGCACATGCCAGAGCACTTGCTGGGTGTCAGGATCCGGAAAACCATTCGTGCCCACAGCAGAAATCGCTGTGGGCTCCTGCAGTCTGTGGCACAGCCCGTGTGCTGCAGAGGCACCATCCGAGCACACAGATGCTGATGCTCCCTGGGCTGGTCCCGCTGCCAGCATGGCACGGGCGGACGAGATGTCAGCGGGCGCAAAGCCAGATGGACAAAATTAACCTGTCGAAACATTTTGAATATATATATATATATATATATATATACACACACTCAGGCAGAATGTGTTTGCACCAGACCAGCTTCGGAAGCGCTGAAACTACATTTCCTCCATTGCTGAACCTCAACTCATCTTCCACCTGCGAGCAGGGCCAGGGACACTTTCAGGCGATGGGAGGGTGGTAAGATTCGGGGGAAAAGGCACATACCAGAGCCGAGCTGTTCCTGTTATCCCAGGGTTTCAGGGGTGAGCAAAGGGCTGCAGAGAAAAAATCAGCGAAAGGCCTGTTCCTTCTCCTGGAGGGGAAGTGTTTGTAGGATTGGGGCATATTTAGACATGGCAGAAATGGGATTCCTAAACAAAGGGCTGGGGCAGGCCAGCCCCCGCGCCGCCGCCGCAGGTTCCCACACTGTGGAGGGTTTCCAGATTCGCTGCCTACCTGCCTGCAGGAGTAAAGCTGTCCAGACCCGCCGCCCAGCACTCGCGACTTCCATTTTAGGAGGTGGCAGAAGCAGGATTAGGCATTTCTAACCCCCTGCCTTCGTACCAGAGCAGATGAGGTGGGCTGGGGGGCTGGGACCATGCCACCACTGTGCTGCCTGTTGCCGGGTGCATGTCCACTGCCATGCACACTCACTAACCTGACTGCTGCTCAAGGATCCCCCCACCTCATGCATCAGCCACGCTGGCCAAAAATCTAGGACGTGCACAAGCTCCATCCCCCTACCCAGCCAGGACTGGTGCTGGGGCCCTTCGCCTGTCAGTGCTTTGCACTGGGAACAGGATGGAGTGTCTCCTCCATCAATGGCCACCAAAGAAATTGGACTTAAATGCTAAATTGCAGCATGGTGAGCAATTTATACAGATGTACTTTTGGACGGTGCAGTTAGCAGCAGGGGACAGGCAGCTCCTCAGAGTCAGAGTGCGGGAGCAAGAGGAGACTGTTTTCTACTGCAGAAACCAGGGCATGCTGAAGAAAGGTGTCGGTGAGAACTGTCTGAGCAGTGACGGCCCTGGGCTAATTAAGCTTTGGCCTGAGCCTAGGAAATAAAGATGCATGATGCCAGATTGCCACTGCAGAGTGAGGAGAGGATGCTGCAGAGGATTCTGGATGCTGCAGGTGGAGCGGGGGGGGGGGGCTGCAGCACTGGGACAGAGGGGACGGTAGGCCCATCTCCCCTGGGCCCTTGGAAGCCTCCCTGTGAGCAGAGCCCCTGGAAATCTCCCTCCTTCTCCCCCTTGTTCTGTTTGTCCTCAGCTCGGCCCCCTGCAAGCGCAGACACCAGTGTGCAGGGTGAGCTCCTTGCAGCGCTGCTGCGCAGGCGAGCACAAGCAGATGCACAGAGGCACATGTGCTGGGCTTGGCTCGCAGCAGTGCTACATGTGCGAGTTTTTCACTTACACCCACAATCAGTTTATAATCTCTGGCCAAAACTTCATCTCCTGCATGGGAAGATTTGGCCCACAGAGAGACATTAACTCGAAGGCGAGTGGGAAATATGAAAGAGCTCTCTATGTGGAGAGCAAGCCGCCCGTCTCCAGCACACAACCGCGGTTTTTCCATCCCTCTGGGTTTCAGCTCGGAGATGCCTCAGCCCTGCCTGGGCTGCAGCGAGCGCTGCCTGTGGTCGGGCTGCCATGGCTGGGGAGAGCCGATGGCGCTGCACTGATGCCAGGGCTGCTGGGCCATGCTCCACTTGCTCACCAGGGCTTAGGGTACTGGAACGTGGAGAGTATCGGAGCCACAGCTGCGTCCTTGGGAGAAGGCAGAGCTGGGACCTGTGCTGCTTGACTTTCCAGCCCCAGGGTGCTAAGCATCCTTCCTGCAGCACTGTCTGTCCCATGGCCAGAGGGGACGGAGCTGGCTTGGGTCTGAGTGGTGATGGTGAACTGTCTCTGTGTTGGGAAAATGCCAGCAGCCTCAGCTGGACCCCAGCCACCCAGGATGCTGGGCTGCCTCCTGGCCCTCGAAATGCCACTACCCTGCCCATTTAGTGCTAAATTTCCTTGGGACTTAATGTGACAAAAAAACCCAACCAAATTCACTGTAAAACTTGGAAGAATAAGCAGGGCGGATGAGAGAGGCTGCTGGTGTGTGACTGATCTGCCAACTCAGCCACCTCCCTGGGGGATGAAGGAAAATCCTCCAGCTATGGAGCTGTCAAGCACTTGGGAGGCTGGTGGTGGCCCCGCTGGCAGCGAGCAGGGGACCAGCCCGGCCCCAGCCCTGGCCCGGCTTGGTGTGCCAAGGCAGATGCTGCTCTCACACATGCAGTGAAGGTGTGGGGCTCAGCTCATGGCCCAGAAACTGCACGAGCTCCTGCTCCGGCAAAACTTAATTGTTTTCTGCAAAGAAAAAAGAAAAAATCATTTGGGGAATAGATGTAGAAAGGAGATAGCGTCAGGCAGTCATGGCCTGTTCTCCACCTGTTGTTATTTTGGTCTGGCCCAATCAACCTGCTAGCCAGGCTGGAGCCAGAGACCATCTGGAAAAACTGCCGTGTTTATAAAACTGACATGCAGCAGCACCCCAGGGCCCTGACCTCCCACACAAATCTGGAAATGATTAAAATGGCCCTGGCTGCCTTTGCAGCCGAGAGCTGCCTGTGGAGAGCAGCCCACCAACTGCATTTGGAGTTCTCATCAGCATGGCTGGGAACGCCCCCCCTCCTCCGGCACCCTGCCCACCCCACTGCTGCCCAGCCCAGAGCCCCTCGCAGGCAGGTGGCCCTGGGAGATCCCTGGACACTGGGAGGGCTGCTGCAGCAAAACATGTCAGCCCAGCTCATCCTATGACCCCCCTAGAGCTGGCAACTGGGATCCCAGTCTGGGTGATGGGCGCCCGCCCCCAGGCTGGGACAGCCCTCCCC
>VZTU01017669.1:15824-35567 GCA_013400835.1 Zapornia atra | reverse complement strand
AAAAAAAAAAAAAGAGACTTCAAGGCTGCTTCCCAACAGAAATTCTGAAATCAGATCAGCTTCAGTCAGTTCTTCCATCCTCACTCAACTTCTGCAATACTTTGTTTTCACTTTGAGCAGACAGAACATTTTTAAGTGGGTTTAATTAGCTTATATTTTGGGGGGGGGGAGGGGGGGGAATAACTTGGGATTGGAAAAAAAAAATAGGATTTGACAGAGCTGCAACAGTGGGGGCATATTTTTAAGCAGAGAACCAAAATCAACCCTTTATCACCGTAAGGACCACAGCTCACTGACAGCTTCCAGTTAACAGTTCTTTAAACATTCTCGACTGGCTCCAGCAGCAGCACACACTCCATACCTCTCTCCACACAAAAGGAGACGCCTGGTAACACTCGAGATTCACATTTTAAAGCCATAAACGGGGGGATTCCCTGCCACAACATACCTCTGAGGCCAAGCACCAGGACATGGTGTGGGGGTGAGCACAGCCCCAGTGCACACAGTCTGAGCAGGGAAACCCCTCAGGGCTCAGGGGCACAAAGCCACAGCCCTGGGCTGGTGTGCCTGGGGGAGCGGGGAGACCTGCCCACAGGATCTGCTGGAGTACCTGCTCCAAGGTCTCGGGACAGGGTTACCTAATCTCCAGGCAGGCTATTGCAACTGGCATCTTGCACAAGTGGCTGTTATCAGCCTATTCTGGGGCTTAGTGGTGGTGTGCAGCGAGGGACGGGGACTGCTCTTGGCTGTCAAGCGCTCCAGGCTGCAGCCAGGCGCCGGGGCTGGGGGAACAGCCTGCACTGCCACACCACAAGCCAACAGATCCAGCACATGGAGACGTGTGGAAAACAGCCCAGAAATCCCAAGGCTTGGCCCGGCGCAGGGAAGTGACTCGCCTTTGGCATTCTCCCCCCAGCACACTGCCACCTCCCCAACAGCCTGCGAGATGAGGGATCCCACCACCCTGCAAACCACAATCCCCCCAGCACGGCAGGACCCACACCTGGAGCTGCCAGCTGGATGTGGGAATTGCAATGTAAAACACCCCAGGGGAAGGTCTGATCCTGCTGCGCACCCAGTCTCACACAGGCTCTGCATTTCTCACCCCTTGCTTTCTGCCCCAGCTGGATGTGGCTCAAGCCCAGGGTGAGGGTCTGTGGCCAGTGGGGCCAAGCTGGAGCCCCTGCCACCTTCCCAGGGAGTGTGGTTGGCCAACATCCCTGGCCAAACCACTGGGAAACCCAGACATCCTTTTGGGCAGATGCTTACCAAGGTGGCATCACATAGAAAGGGTGCAGTAGTTCTTCATGCATTAAATATTAGGGGGGATCCTTGGGGAGCAACTGCACCAGTGCCACGGGGACCCACAAAGCCACATGAACGTGGGGGGCAAGTTCTGGCCTGCCCAAAGGCCTGTGAAGCCATTGGCTTTCCTCCCCTTACCCTGGTGAAGTTAACAGCAGAGCAAATCACAGTTTGCTGTGGGAAATGCTGTGGGAAGACTCTCACACCCTGCCAGGGCATTTGCACATGCAGCCTCACAGCCCCCACAGTCCCACCTGCCCCCCCCTCCCCAGAGGGATTCAAGAACAGGTCTATTTACAGGAAAAAGACACCAAAATGAGAGCAACCGGGTTACACTGGAGGCAGAAGCTGCCCCAACTGTCAGAGCAGGGAGCCCCACACCCACCCCAGGCATAGAACCCTTCTCAAATGAGCTCACCAGGCTGGAGAACCGGCTGTGAAATAAGCAGGGTTTAGTTTGGAAGCATCACCTACAAGCTACAACAGCAGAGGAAAGCAAGGCAGCTCTGGTGACAGAGCATCCTGAGGACATGCCATCACAGGTAGTGGAGAAACACCAACACCTGGGGGGTTCGGGGCAGCTCCTCAGCTCCAGAGCACACAGAGCAGAGCTGAGCAGCATGCCCACCTCCCACTGGGCCACAGTGAGAAGCCAGCCAAGTGTCCCTATCAAGCACAGTTCAGTGGGGAGGCACCTCTCTCTTCCCCTCCCCAGCCCCATCTTCAGATGGCAGGGCCCAGAGGAGCATTTAGGAGGCCACACACCTAGCCCCGCACACAGGGGGAGCAGGGCTTGGCTGTGCCCCCCAGAGCCTCCCCCACCCAGGAGCAGGATGCCCAGGCATGAGCTAGTCACACACCATCAATCACCCTGAGCCCTGCCTGCTCCCACCCCCAGGCCTTCTCAAAAGAAGCTCCTAATTTTCAACACCTACTTAAGGCTCTTCAGGCTGCCGACAGACTGAGCTCATGCCGATGTGCTGCCCGGCTCCAAGGTTTATGCCTGCAGCAAAACACCTCCAGCCCCACGGGCAGGCACCACCTGAAAGGCAAAAGGAGAACCCACAGGTGAATCCCACATACATAAATTCCAAGGCCTCGTGGCTTTAAATAGGAAAACCTTAAAGAGACCTGGGTCCTCTTTGTCCTCATCTGAGTGCATCCTCACTGCATCTGAAGGTGCAGGTACTAGTGAGAGACCTGTGTTTGCATCCCTGCTGGCACAGCCGCAGCCCAGGTCCTGGTGAGGGGCAGGACACCAGCCCTGCTGCGCTCTTGGCACCCACCATCACTGGGCAGTGCCTTCCCCAGGCACCCTGGGCAGGGTGAGCATGGCCAGGAGGAGCAGATGACTCTCTTGGTTTCTCACCAGCCCTAGGCTACCACAAACGTTTTCTTCTGGCTAACCACAGCCCGGCCATGTGTGCAGGTCCTGGCCCCAGAGGAAAGGCTCTGGTGATTTCCTCCTGTGTCAGGCAAGCTGGGCTCCTCTGAGCACCCTGTATGCTGCCCCACCAGTGATGCCAGGCTGCCATGCCACAAACCACCCAGGGAAGAGGTGCCCTGTTTGCAGGGCTGCTGAGCAGCTTCAGTGCACAGGCTTCCAGGACGTTTATGGTGTGTGAAAGAGGTGTCTGATGGTGAGCACAGGTCTGGGGTGAGGTCCCTGTCGAGGCTGCACCCTGCAGAGTCACTGCAGACCCCAGAGGAAAGGCAGGAGTTGTGGGGTCTGCTCAGCATTGCAGGACAAACAGAGGTTTGTTTGAGGTGGGGATAAAGGGTTAAGAATCCAGGAAAAAGCTGCAAATGGATTTCACAGATGGCCCTTTAGCCACAATTGCAAGCCATCACAGGTTGTGCTTCCGGTTGTGGGGGTCCCAGGATGCTCATGCTACCCTGTGGGCACTGGGGGCAAGAGGGGGGGATGGTACTGGCCAGCGCTCTGTGACCCTCATCCCCTCCAGCACCCCCAGGAGACAGCATGCAGCCGGGGCTGGGATGAAGCAGGATGGCCTTGAGTTCAGCAGGATGCATGGAGAAAAAGATGAGGTCACTGCACAGCAGCCATATAGGATGTGATACAGGAGTGCAGCGTATGGAGGAATAAGGAGCTATTGTAACCCTGCACAAGAGGGGGAAAGCCAGCTGCAGCAATGGCACATCACCCCCAGCTCCCGTCAGACACTTGTGTTAACTTGTCTGAGGTCACATAAAACGGGTAAAGGGAGGTGGCTGAGGTGGGTAAAAGGAGCTGGCAGAGGCAGGATGGGATGCAGTGGCAGATGCACGGACATCCATTGCGCCAGCCCTGCTAAGGGAAGCACAAGAGGTGCTGGTACAGCCAGCTCAGGTACAGTGAAACAGCTGGGAAACACCTGGCACAGTGAGTGTTGGGAATGTCCTGTCCAAGAATCTTCCCCATCCAACCCCAGGATCTGCCCCATCCAATCCGTCTGCCTGGACACAGGGCATTCACTAGGGAGTGGCCGTGGGATGGGGCTGAGCCCATGGAGCATCTCTGAGCAGCGGCAGGGGCTGGAGCAGACTTTTGGGGACAAAACTAAGAATCTTTTCCCCCTCCCACACCCTTTGAGCCTCCCATTTTTGCTGTGCCCCATTGCCAGAGGGCGGCTCCGTGCTGGGTTGGCTGTGCTCATCCTGTGGCATGGAGGACCCCCAGGATGCGCGAGACGTGCCCACAGCTCCAGCCGGGGCCACGCACTCACCTGAGGCTCCAGCACTGGAGCACCCCCCTTCCCTCCCTCTGCCCTGGCACCGCTGCAGCCCCCCGACCCTCCCGCTGCCGTCGCCCCGGCCCTGGCCGGCCCCACGGTGGCACAAGGCAGCCGCCGCGGCGGTGCTCAGACTTTCTGTCTGCACGGGGACTTCCCGTCCCCGCACGGCGCTGCCGGCGTGAAACCAAAGACCGGCTTGTTCGGCTGCCTGAGCCGCCTCCGCGCTGACTGCCCTTCTCTGTTCCTGCTAGGAATAATATACCCAGAGCTCTGAGCATAAATTGAGTTTCCCAGAGCCAGGCTGGTGGGGAGACTTTAATGGAAGGAAAATAAACTGTGTACTCGGCGTGCGGGGAGGGGTGTGGTGCTGGCTGAGGGGCGCTGGCAAAAAGCTCCTCTTGCTTTTCCTTTTTTTTCCCCCGAGTTGTTTGCCGAGGGAGCACACTATGCGTGCTCTCCTGTGCAAGCTGTTTGCCTCCCAGGATGCCAAGGAAAAGAAACGCATTTTAAGGTAGCTGGTGCAGAGCTCCGGGGCCTCTGGTCTGCTCTGGTCAGTGGCTCAGCAAGAGCCTGGCCCTGGAAGGAGAGTTTGCTCCAGGACAAGCTGCCGCTTTTCTCCCCGCACTGCTGCTCCCTGGGCTGTGCTGCCGGGCTCCGAAGAGGCTGTCGTGGCCTGGGCAGCGAGCAGGGATGTTGCGGTGCCGGGAGGGTGACGGCGCGTTTCTGATTTCTCAGCACAATGCTGCGATTCAGGGACTGGGGAGGGCGCATGAGTCATGCTGCGAACTTCCCCGGCTGGGCACCGCTGGGAAACACACCCGCATCTGCTCCGCCACCCTCCCAACCCCTCCTGCGCCGGAGCAACCCCTGCTGCTGCCTTCCCGCTCCCGGGGCTGGCTGGGACTTCTCCCGGAGCGTCCCTGCAGCACAGGGATGAGGGTACAGGGGGAAAGGTGAGAGCATCCAAGGGGGGAACAGCGCGGGGTTTGGATGTGGGAGAAGAAAAGCGCCTGTGTTTAATCACTTGGCCATGCCTGGCAGACACCAGCAGCCCCGGGTGCTTTTGAAGCGTCCGGGACCTGCACCCTCCATGTCTCCCCCTGGCAGAGGAGGCTCTATTGACTTAACTTGGGCTGCACCTATTTATGTTTGCAGAGCCTTTGAAGTCCTCAGAGAGAAGAGCAGGACCTTCGGATGTGCCTGTGAGTCAGGAAAATCCACCCCAGTAATTATCCCAAGTGGGAGCGGGAGTCTGGGGGAGTGGTGGGCATCCCCCCACCCACCAGCAGCCCCGGGTGATAGGAGGGACATGGACGGGCTTCCCCACGGCCACAGCAGGGCTGGGAAAAGTCCACCGGTCTGGGAAACAGCGTTTCTCTTTGAACCGTGTTCACTGTCAGCTTTTACCAAATGGGAAGTGAAATCCCACTTTTATGACAATATTTGCTTTGAGCTGCGAGGAGGCTTGTTAAGGAACAGGGCAGGTTTGAGTTCCTTCTCAGTACGATGCTCTGCTTGTCCTGCACCCCAGGAAGGCAGCCTCCCCGTGCCCTGATGTGTCCCCAGGCCATGTGCTGACTTCCATGTCCCACCCGTGTCCCCCTGTGTCTACAAAATGGGTCTGAGCCCGAGCAGGCGGCTGCAGGGGTCCCAGGGAGGGACCCTGGCACTGCTTGGGGCCAGACACCACTCAGGGCGGGGGGAGGACAGTGCTTCGCTGCCCTGCAAAGCACAGCCCCCCGTCCTGCATCCAGCTTCCTCCAAGGAGAGCCATCCCCCGGCGCCAGCAGCTCTGTCTGTGCCGTATCCTGCTGAGTAACGCTGGTCCACATCCATACATGGGGAAGAGCTGGGTGAGAGGCTTTCTCCTCTGCCAGACCTCTCCCTCGCTCAGTAAATAACATTCCTGCTCACACTGGTATGTAGAAAACGTGCCAGTGCTCCGGCGAACGTCAGCATCACGGCTCCATCACTGGCCCCCACAGTGGGCTCTGTGCTCCCCTCAGGGTGAGGGCTGCCCCCTGGCCAGACCGTTGGGTGCAGTGGGGCATCCCGCTCACCCACTGCTCCTGGCTCCGTCTGCACAGGCAGCACTTTGTTTTTGGGGAAATGCAAACCTCTCAGAGGCTTGTGGCTCCTGCGCCCCATCGGGGGTGATGAGGTGATGCCGTTGAAGGGGTGGGATCTCCAAGCAACTGACACACAAGAAACAGCTTCAGCCAGCCCTGGACCCCAAAGCCCAGGTTGTTCCTCTTGCTAAACCCCGGCTCCTCTGAGCCTGCCGCAGCAGCTCCAGGGCTCTCCAGGGAGTAGAAAGCCAGAGCAGAGGGGCAGCAGGTGCAGGCAAGGCCCCAGGTGCTGGCACAGGGTGACCTGTGTGTCCCTGCCTCGCCCCGCTTTGGGCAGCCCGTGGGTGGCTCAGGAGCAATCCCCTCCCTCCAGCCCAGCCTGAGCTCTGGCTCATTCACAAATTCTCTCGCTCCCTGTCTGGGCAGAGGGGCGGATTNNNNCTGGCCTCCACCAGCTGTCACCCACAGCTGCGCTGCTGCCCCATCCTGGCTATTCCCACTGCAGATCCAGGTGGAGATGATAGAAGGGGAGTAGCAGCCCAGGGAACCAACGTGCCTCGTGCACCATCACCAAAGATTGGTCTCCCCACAGGAAAGTGAGTTGGAGCCAGGCTCCGGGACTCGGTGTAGAGACAGCCCCACCACCCACCAGAGCCCTTCCCGGCTGCACAGCAGAGGAAATGTGTGCTGAGGGCTGCTGGGGATGGGCCGTTTCCTTCCCTGGGTTTTTCCCTCTCTTTCTTTGCCCTATTTAGGAATGTAATGATCCGTGAAGGAAAGCTTGACCAGCGTGGGGCTGAGCTCTGGGTCCTGTCCTCCCTATGCAGGACCACCCTGCCCACCTCCTCTGCTCTCCTCTCTGCCAGAGATGCTGTGATGCATCCCTTTAGCAGGTCTGATCTGGCCCCAGGCCATGGAGCGTCCCTGGATCCCAGTTTTGAGCTTGCTTTGTGTTCCCCGCTCTGGGAAGAGTCCGGATCCTGGTGCAGCAGTTGGGCTGCGTTCCTTCCCGATGTGCCTGTGTGAAGTCAGCAGGGCTTAGCAGCAGGGATCTGGCCCTCCCTGCACGCCTCCCTGCCAGCTTCTCCATGAGTAATGACACAAACGTGCTTCTCACCCTGTCCCCAGTGCTGGGCTGCGCACCGGGGCGTTCGCAGGCTCTGCTCTCGTTTCCCCGTCTGTTTTACATCAGAGCAGCTCCCGTCTGTCTGTCTGTCTCCCCTTTTCCCTCCTTGATGCAGCTTCCAGACGGCGTTAAATACCCAAAAGGAGAAGTGAGCCAGGCAGGCAGGCTGTAGGAAGATCTGGGGTGAGGCAGCCCCCCCAGCACCACAGCCCCAAACGCCAGCCCCATACCCCCATGGAGGTGACTATAAGGACTTTTGGTAGTTGGGAAGCACTGAGGGCTAGTCCTAACCCCAAGTGCCAGGAAACCACCCGGGGACTCCCCGAGAGGGTGAAAAGTACTGACGGGCTCCCCTGAACATGGGGGGCACCAATGGGGGCCAGAGCACCCCACTGCCATGGCCACCACCATTGGGGGATCAGGCTGGCCCTGCCTGCAGCAATCTGGACAGCTCGGCCCCAGCCGGGCAGCTGATGGGAACAGCCCGAAATCAGGTGGAGGAAGGATACACTTGGTTGAAAAAGGGGCTTTTCCCATCAGGATGGGGCATCAGGCGAGAGCCCGGTGCTGCCCCTTGTGCTCCCACCTGCAGCTGGAGAGGACAGATGTTACAGCTGTGGCACAACAGGTCAACATGGGGATGCTGGGGTCCTGGAAACTGCGCTGGCAGCCAAACTGCTCGGTTGCTGCGGATCTCCACACTGAAATACTTGTCTTAAAAGCAACCCCAGTGCTGCAGGGCTGTTCTGACACACTCTGCTGTTCACACTCCGGAGGTAGGTGAAGCACTGGGTTTTGGCTGCCCCCAGGACGTAACTTGGACAGGGCAATGCCAGCGGCAAGGGGTGGCTGTGGTGCTGCCGGGGCCCCACTGCGGTGCTGCCTACGGAGCCAGGCTTTAGAAAGAGAAGTCTGCTGGCAAGTAGGTTTGTGCCGAGCTGTAGTTACAGGGGAAGGAAATAAAAATAAAAGCGTGGTATTTCCAACCATCTCCTCACGTGCCGAGAAATGTGGTGGGATGGTGAGCTTCATCAGCACCCCCATGGAGCTTGTCACATTCAGCCTGGAGAGGCGTGGAAACACCATGACAGTGGAGCATTACTGGGAGGGGGCATTAGGAGACTTCAGAGGCAAGGGGTGTTGGTGGAAAATGACCTGCTTGCTTGGGGCCCAGACCTGTGCAGCCTCCCAGGGCGGTCAGTGCTCTGACCCACCAGCAGAGCGGGCAGCAGGCACCCACGCCAGACCTGCAGTCATTTCCAAGGGTAGGATTTCTCTCCAGCCTTTCCACTTAGGAAAATCAGGCCCTTCCCAGCACATCTGGAGATGTTGGGCAGAAGCCCGCGAGAAGGGACAAACTGACATATGCTGCGGCAGGGACATGGGACACAGGACTCAAGGACCCACCCTTCCAACAGACCCTTTGGAATGCCAGACTGGCTGATGACACTTATTAGCCTTAATAAGTATTAAGTATTAATAACATTTTGACCACCTGTGTACAAGACATTTTTTTCTAGATTTAAACTTCAAACTTTCTAGAAATAAATAGTCAGGTTCTCTAAGGCTGCACTACAGATGGTGAAACTGAGGCAAGGAGCAGGGGACTGAGGCCATGGCAATGTCCGCCTGGCCAGCCATCAGCACCTGGAGAGGGAGTGTCCTGCCTTCAGGGGCAGGAGAAGCCCCTCCTGGCTCTTGCCTCATGGTGGGACCATTGCTGAGCTCGGCTCGCAGCCTCTTCTCCTAAGCCCTGGATCAGACTGCCTTTCAGAAGTGCTCCTCAGTGCTGCAGCAGCCCGGCGAGTGGGACGAGGACTGGGGGAAAGATGTAGCTGGGGCCTGGCCGCAATCCCTGCAGGAGCCCGGGGATGCCAGCAAGATAATGAGAGGGGATGTTAAACATTAGTGCAGCCACAGGGCTATTTATCTGACACGAACAGAGGCAGCCAGGAATCCTCCAGGGTGCACAGCTCAACTTAGACCCCATTAAAGTTCCTTTTATTCCCCGTGTTTTGGCTGACGTTAAAACAGCGCCTGAATTGCTCCTGTGGGAGCCGGCTTCCACGCCTGGCGTCAGGTCTGCTGCTCGCCCGGGCCCGCGGCTGCGGGGCCAGGCCACCTCCATTTGCCCGTCTGCCCTGCACCCCCCATGCCCCCAGCACCCAACCCAGAGCAGGGCTACAGGGGCCGAGCGGGGCAGGGATGGGTAGCCTCAAAGGGCAGCAGGCCACAGGCTCTGCCAGGGCATGTGGGCCAGGCGCTGATGTTCCCACTGACGCCAGGCACCCGGGACTCGGGGCTCCCAGCTCTGACGGGCTCTGTGGGACAGGGGGAAGAGCCTGAGCCAGGGGGGAGAAACTGAAGACGCTGTTTTGCAGGAGGCAGTCTTGGGCTGCCAGCATGCAGCCGTCTTCCCAGCACTGGAGCCACCAGGAAAGGATCTTCCCACACTCAGAGATTTTCTGGTTGTTTTTTTTCTCCTTTTGTCCAGAAATAGGAGAAAAACTGAGGAATTTTGCTGAGATCGTGCTGTACCTGTTCCTGTGGGAACACAAAGGCTGAGCAGAGCCTCCCACTGTCATCACCTCAAACACCAGTTAGACCTCACCTTTCCAAGCAAAGCCTGTTCAGAACCAGAAAGGTGTTTAGCTGGGGGAGGGGAATCTGCCAAAATGGAACAATTCTGAAACTTTCCAAACATTTTTTGGACTCCTGAGCACCAGCTCCTGCCTCTCACCTTCCTGCCACCCACTCTTGGCTGTGGCTTTGGGGCTGTGAAATGACTGTGCTCAGGGGCAGCAGGGCCATGGAGATGCTTCATACGACTGGGCTCCATATGGCCAAGCCGGGTGCCTGCATTGTGCCGAGGGGATGCCTGGCAAGTGCAAGGTGCCAGCTCTGCCCACTGCCCACTGCCTGTGCCTACCAGCAGAATCCAGGCACTGCTCCCCCAAGGCAGGGGGGCAGCAGGGCAGGCAGGAGATGGGGAATTCAGATTCAGAAGTGGAACAGACAATTTCCAAGCCGTTGTGTCAGTGCGCGGTGATGAGACGGGGCTGCTTCAAAAGGAACCAGCTTTAAATGGATCAAGCCTCGAGCCAAAAGCATAAACACTAGGAGGAAGTTTGGCTGAAGTTAAATCATGTTTTATTTAAAAATCTCCCTCTCCCTGTTGTAAGATGGAAACTCTCCATCTGAAAAGTGAAACTAAGATTGGAAACAGTCCGCAGTCATTAAGTTTATGCTGCTTTTTTTTTTCCTCTTCTGCTTCTCAAGTAAAATATCAACTGGCTCCACTGTCAGGGACAGGAAACATTAGTAATAAGTTCATAGATTTACATTTTCCCCAGGGAAATACAGGAATATCCGAGATCAAAAGTTGGAGAAAGGAGTTATTTTTATACAGAGAGATTTGCAACCAGCATTCATTGGGGGGAGTAAATAAATTACAGGCCCTTCACTTTGGGGTTGTTTAAGTTCCTTTTCTTTAATGCCGTCCCTTTTAACTACTGTAGAGAGTCTGTCAGGGCTTAAACAGAGCAGAAACACTTCCCTGCCGGTGAAAGAGCTGTACCCCATAAAGAAAGCTACTGGCTGTGATCAGCTGTCACAGGCAAAGGTCCCGTACCGCCAGTGGGCAAGCAGGGCAGGACAGCCAGGCACCGGTGGGCACTGCAGGGACCTGGCTTTGCAGAACACAGAGGGCCTTGGGGGCTGCCAGGCCCAGCGAGGTGTGCCCATGGGCAGTGACACGTGCCGGAGCCAGGTGCAGTGGGATGTGCAGCACCAGGGCTGCTTGGACCTCAGCTCCACCTGCCCATCCCAGCCCTGGACAGGGCATTTCAGTCAGGGTGAGGGGACGGCCATGGGTGCCCTGGTCTCTGGACGGGCAGGGACAGCTCAGTGAGCTTTGCCACTGCTCAGGCCCCTCCTCATCACAGCCCCTCGGGGGACTGGCAGCACCACCAGCACATCAGGGTGTCTGCTCTCTCCTAAGGGTTCCCGGTTCTCTAGCACCGAGCAGGTGTCCCGGCACAGGTACAACTCCCCCCTTCTCACAGGGTCTGTGGCAGCAGTTCCCTGCTCCCTTGGGACCCTCGCCATGGGGGACCAGAGCTCCCAGCACCCTCGAGGGGAGTCACTGCTGGGGCTGAACCATGTGGTGGGGCCTGGGGTGGCGGGGAGCCAGTCCCCGTTGTGGTGGAGACACTGGAAACTTTGACCAGGCGTTTGGTCTCGTGTCATCAATTACAGATGAAGCACTCACTGGCTGGGCAGGATAATGAATGATGGTTTTAAGTACAACTGGAAAAACAATAAAATACTCTATTAGGGTGACACAGCTGTGAACAATGAACACGAAACAACTTCACGGCTGACGGAGCTGCCGCAGCAACACTTAGCGCTGGCGTTTGACGGATTCCTGTTTGGAGCGCGCCTCGCAAAGCCACTCTCCATCCAGCCCCGGCACGGAGGGCTGGGAACCTCGGTCTCCTTCTCCTGCTTAAAAATACATCCACATAAAACACGCTTTAAGAATCCCTTAAGGTTCATTAATGTCACAAGCAGGGGAGGAGAAAAGAGTTGGAAGGCCTTGAAGTGCATGTCGGAAACACTCCAGAGAAAACTGTAAATGCTGCTGGGATGAACTGCAGGCTCTGGAGGATCAGTCGCGCTGGAAGACTATTTATTTTCCAGTCTATTTTAAACACTGGACTGTTTCAGATAAGAGTTGCCTGTGGTGGCAGACAGGATCGTGGGACTGGTGTGCAGGAACTCATGCCAGATTCATTTCTGGGGAGTATTTCCTCCCTGCCTTGATAAATCTGCCTTGTCTGCTGTACCAGGTTACTTCCTTTGGAGTTCTCTCTCCTTATTATTACTTATTAAATTGCCTGCTTGGGCTTCATACAACATCCTGTACGGACAATTCATCCTTCTTGTTATCTCAAAGCTGACAATTCCCACCAGGGCCAGAGAGGGTGGGTGGAAGAATGCCTTGAGAAGAACCAGAAATGGTCTTCATGCCTTACTGCAAGGCTGGAGGAGCTGCACTGGGGAGGATGGGGAGGGCAGGAGATAACTGGGGACTTTACCACTTCCGAAACAAAACCATGAAAGGGAAGAAAAGAAGAAGAAATTAAGCTGGCAACACCAATGAGCATCCTTCCTTGCTGCACTGGTGCTGGGGTCCCCAGCTGGTTTTCAGAGAGGTCAAGGAGCCTCCTGTGACCTGACCTTGCAAACTCTTCCCCTTCCCTAGATCTTATCTACAGAAATCACTCAGGTTATGGTCTTGTTCAACGCTGGGCTTTAAACTCCCTGGACAGCATGAGAGGTGACTGCAGACAGCAAACCCACACCATCCCTCTGGACAGCAAACACACACTGTCCCTCTGCACCTCCCAGCATGGCTGTGCAGGAGAGGCCCGCCTGGGGCCACCGGCCCCTGGCCTTTGAAATATTGCTGCATCCCTTTCTGTGGGAAAGAGATAGGGTGTTTCAGTGACCCAGTGCTTTGAGGGTGGAAGGTCTGGGGAGTGAAGCTGTCTGCAGCCGAAAGCTTGTTCCTCCAAGCTGGATGGAAATGGTGCTAGTTCTGGGGATGCTGTGCTGGAGCTGCACTGGGACAGCCCTCCTCGCGCTTGGTATCCAGGGCTTAAGCCTCAATGGCACAAGCTGTCGGGATGAGGCTCCTGTCCCTTATCTCACACGGTCCTCTGAGCCTGATGGAGTCAAAAAGTTCAGCTTGTCTCCTGCAGGTGCAGGGCATTGGCCCTGGGGAGCTGCACTTGTATTCCATCACTTCCACCTCTAACATCACTCACATGGATGCAGAAGCAGCTCCCCTGTCTCCATCCTGCCAGCAGTCCCCAGACCTGGCCAGCAGCAGCCGGGCTGCATCCAGCCAATCTGCTGGCTCCCCGCCCAGACGGTCCCTTTGCTCCAGCACCTGCCCTCCATCCGCAGCCTGGGCACCACGGCCCGGCTCTGAGGACAGCGCTGCCCTACGCATGTGGCCTCAATCATGGAGCATCTGCTTCCCATTGCAGCCGCCCAGGGCAGGTTTCCCCTCACAGCCTCCTGCAAGGGTGCTAATTTTATGTAGGCAGGCTGCCTTCAGCACAGCCATGGGAGAGCTGCGGGGCTGGATGGCAGTGCACAGGGACCAGGCTCTGCCATGGAGGGGGGCAAGGCAGCTAAGAGTGGGAGAGGGTCCTCTTCCCACAGGGGCTTTGGGGAAGCTGGGAGCGAGTCTCAGAAGCACCTGGCCCAGCATGGCAGTGTGGAGGGGAGCCAGGGACTGTGTTCAGGACTCTCACTGAGAGAGTGAGACCTGGATGAAATCCCGAGGGTTTCACAAGACAGCTCCTCGCTGCTGGGTGCTGGGCAGCCCCCACGCCAGCCAGGCACCTTATCCAGCAGTTCCCAGCACAACCTGCAGAAATGGCAAATGCTGCTGGTGCCAAACAGCAGATAACTCCTTCAGATGTTTTGCGGAAGCCTCTGGAGAACAGCCTCTTCGAGGGAGTTCAGTGCTGGCTTTTTAATTTCAGGCTCTGCAAATTACTTTTGGAAGTATTAACCATCATTATGCTCCTTCTTTCTCTCTAATCACAGAATTTTCCCCAGCGCTCGGTGATAACAGGCATCCAAGTGCTTCATGTCCCTGGAGAGGCTGCACAGTGTCACCCTCCCTGCCTCCCATGCTGCAGCGGTCACCACTACTGTGCCAAGCACTGCTGTCACCCTCCATTGATGGTGACGCGAAGCTAGGGCAGACCCAGCGGTGCCTTAGCAAGGGGCCAAGGCACTGCAAGCCCAGGCACTGGCACAGCCAATGTGGGAGCTCGGTGCTGAGCAATGCCGAGGGCCCACAGACCTGGCCAGGCACCTGCCAACATGGCGAGGGGGTGGCTGTAATGAGGTGGGGATAAGCAACACGTCACACTCTGAGAGCACTTGGGGCTGCGTGAGAGAAACCTCAGAGCACTCTGGTCTGCGCTGGGGCTCCTTGGAGTGAAGCAGGGAGTGGGTAAAGGCAGCTGCGGAATGAGCCCTTGGCTACCCAGCCCTCCCTTACCAACAGGCACCCAGAGACACCTGAAACATGTGTGCACAACGGGCAGGGCTGGGCTGCGCAGGGGTCAGAGGTCCTGGTGTCATCTACTTTAGGGGATGCTCTGCATCCGCCTCTTCCTCCTCACAGGACCATGACAGACCTTTGTGGTGCAGAGCTGCGCACCCCCAGCCCCACACTGGGAGCCTGGCTGCGAGCCAGCAGACCCTGTGGTGTCTGCACCCCATTTCATGGGGCAAAATGGATCGCAGGAGCTGAAGCAGCCAAGCCTGGCACAGCTGAGAAAGCACAAGCCTCTGCCTTTGCTGGAAGGAGACCACCCTGGCAAGGCCCTGCACAGCACAGCGGCACATGCGAAGAGTCCTTCAGATGCACTGGAAACCCTCCCCACAGCGCTGCTGGTTTAAAAACCAGCTGGCAGCAGCTCCCCGGATTGCAACTGGCTCTGTTACTCCCCCTGCACCAAGAGATGGCTAAACCCTGAGCGCAAACACACCCAGCAAGGGTGCATGCAAAACCCAGTCTGCAAACCAGGGCAGCTTCAGGCACCACAATGCACCCCTAGAGAACGTTGCGGGCCAGAGAAGAGCCCGTGTGCAGGGCAGCCGGAGCCGCCGCTGGCTTGGAGCGGAACGGAGCACTGCGAATGAGAGCATCTTTGTGCGGCGCCTCTGGCTGGCGTGGTGCATATGGTCCCTATTTATTTGACTTCTTTGCTGCTGGATCACTTTCAGAATAGTTTTCTGCAATTACTTTAAGTTTCCCCAGCACAGATTGGGAGTGAAACTTCTGCTTCAGGAGATAAACTGCAGACTGTTTGGCATCAAGGGAAGCTGTTAATTTGCCAGCAGCAGAGACGGAGGGAAAATGAAGAGAGGTAATTCATTCCCATCACAGCTTGGTTTTGAAAGAAAATAGGGACTGTGGGCTGCAGAGACGCAACCAGAGACGTTTATTAATGGCTCAGCGCTGAGCCAGGGCCAGCAGAGAGGAACCTGCAACCGGCAGAGCCCTGACCCAGGGCATGCAGGGCTGGTGGGTCCCAGGCCTCCCTGCGGGGCTGCCGGTGAGGGTCTCCTGGGAAGGTGCCAGTCCTGGTGCCTCTGCTCATGCCTCAGCTTGTGTGCTGGGCATGGCTGCTCCCTGCTGCCAGGCTCAGAGAGCTCCTTACAGCTGCAGCTGCAGTAAGATACTTGCACCATGCATGGGAGAGAGTGCACATGGGCGTGACATGCCACAATGTAGGATGCAGAGTTGGTTTTGGAACCAGGATGTGACACCTGCACCTGCTCGGCTGCTCCTTGCGCTGCTGTCCTGGCCTCACTCAGAGCCATGAGGTGGTTTACCAGGTCCCCTTGGGACTCAGTACATGGGGCTTACTGTGGGGACCACTCAGCAAGCCTCCACTATGCTGGGTCAGCCAGACGGCCAGCCACAAGGATGCTTCAGGGAGGATGCTCGGAAGGTGACATGGGGGGGGCTAGGTGCCCCTGGCGTGGCCATGTGCAAGCAGCTCCTTGGCACGCGTGTGTGCCAGAGTCCCCTCTGCTCTTCCGCTTACTGATGTTATCCGCTGGTCGTGAGCTGGAGCACGCCAGGAAAGCTCTCTCCATCTGCCTCACTTGCACTTGCAGCCTCCCCCGTGCTCCCTTCCACCTTTATTTATGGGACAGCTATTTCCTTTCGGGGAGAAGCAGCCAGTATTATGAAATGGCAGGAGGGTTTGAATGAAAACAAGGTGTTTGCTTGAATCATGAAAGATTTGGACTTCCCTGTAGGTGATGGTGTGTGACCCCCTCAAACTTCCCTTCCAGGGGCTGCCCTGCGGCTGGCGAGGACTGCAGCCCCTGTCCCTCGCCCATGTGCCAGCTGCCCTTTGGGCACAGTGCTGCCCAGCCATTCCTGGGATGCTCCAAAGTCTGTTTGAGCATCTACCATGCCATCTACCATGGTGTCTGCATTTAAAATCTGGCACTCAGGTCTTGGGCTGAGTTACAAGTGCTAATAACTCTTATTTTTTCCAGCAAACAGGGGCCCCACATCACTGCCCTTCAGCCTGCTGGGGAAGGCAATGGAAGGCTCTTGCGGGAAGTGAAGCTCTGGGGGGAAATGCGAATGATATTGATCACAGACTGCAGCTACCCTAATCAGGGCGGTAAATGTTCCTACCCAGGCACCTCTGACCTAAAATAACTTTCTGTGCTTAGGCTGCATCTTTCTGACATCTGAGCTATGGTTAATTTTATGGGGCAGGGAACAGCCCCAAGCCCAGCTCTTCCTGCAGCAGCACCACACGAAGAAGGCATCTGGCTGATGAACACCTCAAGAAGAAGGATGTGGGGTGGGCACAGCACCTGCCGGCTGGTGTCCCACTGGGCCCTGCAGCGGGATGGGGCCCCAAGCACCAGCCGTCATGGGGGTGGGATCTGGGGGACCAGGTCCCTGCAGGGGACAGGAGCCCAATGGCTTTGAAGCCAACAGGGTGGGCAGGACATGGGGAACACTCCCCAGCCCCATAGTGCTACCCCAGCTGAGCACCTCTGCACTGGCTGGGAGCTCCCTGCACCTCCGGGTTTGCTCCATCACCCCCTGGAATGGAAGCAGGCAGTGTTATTTATAGAAGGGCTCCATTTCGCTTCCTGCCCCTCTCATCGGCAGGTTGCCGGTGGGGCTGGGCCAGTTCCCGTGCTGGCTGTTCACCCCTCGGTCCCGCCGCCCCGTGCTGACATCCTTTCCTGACACACATTGGTTTCCTGCGCAAGCTTCTCGTGCCACTTCCTACCCTGCTGCAGTTTCCACTGAGCACTGCATGTCACTGAGCTGAGGATGGGGTGAGATTTGAAAAAAAGGAAAATATTTTTAAAAGGAAAAAAAGAGGAAATAATTATTAAGAAAATAAAAGGAAGAGCAGCAGCTCTTCTTTCTGGGGACTGAAGCAGGGCACTGGCTGGGCAGGCAGTGCCTGTCCTGTCCCCAGGAGCATCCCTGGCACTGGCTCACTCATCACATCCAGCCAGGCAAGAAGGAATCATGTCCCTGGCCATGGTGTCCTTTGGTTTGACACCAAACCCTTCTGTTCCCAGGCTAACATTTCTGTTCCTGAGGCTGGTGGGAAGGGCCGGAGCTCTGCACCCTGCACGTGCCCGGGATGCAGGGCTGGGTGCTGCTACCCTGTCTTGGTTGCAGGGCGTTGGGGGGGCTCCCCCTGCACAGCCCGCTGCGGGGCCATTCTCCAGCCCCACTTTCTGCCTCTCCCGGAAAGCGGGAAAAGCGATCAATGGCTCCAGCCCTGTCTTTAGAAAGTGGATTAGGGCCAGTGAATAGGAGCTGTCTCTCTAATGAAGTGCTATTACCAACAGGCTAATTGAGTAATGACATAATGCAGGCCCTCGAAGCTCTTGACAAGGGCCGTGACTGGGTGCCTCGACACGCCGCCACTTCCTCGCCTCGCCTGCTCTGCCTCCAGCGCATCGCCAGCCAGGAGGGTTAACGCTCAGCTCAGCACCGTCCTCCGCCCGCCACAGACAACGTGTCGCCAGCATAACCCTGCGTGGAAAATGCGGGGGTGGAGGGGAACCCGGATTAATTAGCTCGGGAGACGCCAATCTCCTCACATGTGAAATGTGAGCCTTTTTATTGAGAAAAGTAAAACAGGCCTCGCATTGCTTTCAGGGAGCCCAGTAAAACAGACGGTGATCCATAAATATGTATGTTATGCTGGATTTAAAATACTTTCTGATGATTTTCTAGGCAGATCTCCAGTACGCGGCAGCACGGCCCCGCTGCCGGCAGCCCCTGCGCATGCTGCGGGGAGGGGACAGGTCGGAGCTGCCTGTGCGCTCACGTCCCTGCACCAGTGTCTGTGCCCCAGTGCAGATGTGAATGTGACAGCTTCATGGGCTTCACTCCTAACCCACGGCCACTGACAGAATGGGCAGGGAAGTACCGGGACTCTGCCCAGGAGTCCCTGCGGAAGGGTCCCATGGCTGCTCCCAGCTGCCTGCTCAGCATCACCCACCTGCCTGCGCCCATCCAGGGACAGAGACCCGCTCCCATCCCCTGGAAGCCTATATCCACCACAGGGACAGCGCCATTGCCACCCAGAAGCTTTCCCCATCATGGGGACCAGAGCATGAGGGAGGAGAAACAAACACTTCACCTGCAGCACCAGGCAAATCATGAGCCGTCGAGGCACGTGCCCCTGGACTTTGGCAGGTGGCTGGTGCCAGGGCACAGCACAGCCTGGGGCCAGTGTTGCCCCTCACCCAGCCGGCACGGGGAGCAGCAGGCATGGATGGAGAGGTGAGCCGAGTCAGTGGGGAGTCCACAACAATGCTGCAACCCAGACTGCCCCATCTGCAGGAGAAACTGTCTTTGTCTTAACCCTTGGCCCTGCTCCCCTTCCCCAGGTCTCCCTCTCTCCACATTTTTCACACTCTTTGTCTCCGCAGGAAGAGACTCACACCTCCCCAGCCCCAAGCTATCAGTTCATCATCTGATTAAAGATTAATTTGAGATCATTTCTTGTGTCAATAGCCCAGAGCCGGAAAAACAAGAGCTGCACCTGCAGCTTGTTTGCAAGCCCCACTCGTCAGGGTGAGCAGCTCATGGCTGGGGCTGTCACCGGGGCTGCCTGTTGACAGGGGCACGCCGAACACTGCTGGCACCTGCCGCCCTTCCTGCGCAGCCACAAGTGAGTGTGGCATCTCCCAAGGGCTCCCACAGCCCCAGGTACCCCGAGCAGGAAAGCTGCTTAGTGCCCAGCAAACCATCCAGTGTCTGCCATGGAGCTCTGGTCATCCCCTTCCCCAAATCAGAAACAGCCGTCTAGCAATTGATTTTAATAAGGCGCCTTTCCCTGGATTCTGCATGGTCTCTGGTTGTTTGTTCAGCTTTTTCTAGGTAAGGTAAGAGCCAAAAGAAGAATTAGGCTGCTACACTTGGTAGGGCTGAGCTTTGGCTGCCTTCTCCTGGGGCCGCACGCTTGGATGCTGGAAACTCCTCCAGAGGCTGCGTGGGATCCAGGACGTTTCCATTGGAGTGCTCTGCAATGACGGGAGAAGAAAGTGGAAATATTTGGTTTTCTTACATCTCATGGTGGGGGGGGNGGGGCAGGGTGTGTTCTGGTGGGCTGGGGAACTGCTTTTCCCCTTGCTGCACCAGGGCCAGATGCATCTTGTGCCTATCCCCGAGAGACACGGGACAGAAAGGGGTAAAAAAGGCAGTTTGGGAACTGCATCCCCCAGCCATGGAGTAGAGGCAGCTCAGCCTTTGCAGCGGTGGCTGTGAGCCACACGCAGTCCTCCCCGGCCCCGCAGGGACGCTCCGGATACCCAGAGGGCCGGGACGGCATCAAACAGTGATGTGAAGCCTTAAAGCCATTTCAACCCAGTATCTCTTTGTAGGTCTGTCCCAGCTCTCTGC
>VZTU01017668.1:0-24449 GCA_013400835.1 Zapornia atra | reverse complement strand
TGATTAGAGGGCTGGAGCACCTGCCCTACAAAGAAAGGCTGAGGGAGCTGGGCTGGGTCAGCCTGGAGAAGAGAAGGCTGTGGGGGGACCTCATTGCAGCCTTCCAGTACCTGAAGGGAACTTCTAAGCAGGAGGGGATTCAACTTTTTAAAAGGGTAGATAATGGCAGGACAAGGGGGAATGGACTAAAGCTAAAGGAGGGAAGGTTTAGATTAGATATTAGGGGGAAGTTTTTTACAGAAAGAGTGGTGAGGTGCTGAAACAGGCTGCCCAGAGAAGTAGTGGATGCCCCGTCCCTGGAAGTGTTCAAGGCCAGGTTGGATGGGGCCCTGGGCAACCTTGTGTAGATCCAGACCTGGAGGTTGGTGGCCCTGCCTGTGGCAGGGGGGTTGGAGCTCTATGATCCATGGGGTCCTTTCCAACCCAGACCATTCTATGATTCTATGATTCTATGAAGAAAAGGGAAGAGGAATCCATAGAAGTGATTTCACCGGAGTGAGAGGAGGTCAGCGATTTTTTTGACGGGAATCAAAGGTTCTATGAAACACTGCAGATCCTGCACGTTCCTTGCTGAGAGATCTGATCCAGCTCCATCTTCTTATTTAATCAGCTTTTATTTTTCACAGGGACCTCACAGTAGTGGGTGTGCACCGAGTGCAGGAGAGCCCTCAGTGCCAGAACACAGAGAAATGGCGGGAGCACAGAAGCTCATCAAAATGGCCGCCGCACTCACGTGTGAGGCCTCTGTTCTCCCAAGGCCGCTCTCCGTCCCTGTTTGAAGAGGTTTGTTGCCAGGAGCAACTTGTCTGTATTGCTCGGTGACAGGGTAATTGCTTTGCCTGCCTCGACATCTGAGTTTCTCTGAAGGCTCCTCCATGCTCAAATTGTAGTCGAAGCAGAATATTTCCAATATACAACACGAGTCTAGGCTACAAGCAGTCAAGTTGCAAAGTAGAAGGTAGTGCCAGGGCAGGGTGGGCCATTGAGTATCTGTACAGATGAGGCTGGATAGATACAGCAGTGCCCTGTGTGCTGGCCTTTTGGTTCTTGAGGATCGCTTTTCAATGGAGAAGGGAGCTGTCCCTTCCTTAATTGTCTGATGCCGTTTCAACGCATGCCTTTTTAATTAGATTGCATGAAAGGAGGCTGGGGCAGACCAGTGATAATGCTTGTGTTGTGTTGTGCTCTTAAATTCCTGCTATGACATCAGGTCAGGAAACATCCGAGCTCCCAGCAGTGCTGGTGTGCCGTATCTTGGCTTGTAAATGAGGAAGCAAGTCGCAGGTGTTGCAACTGGTCTCAAAGTGAATTGGAAACACAGCCACAGGCCCTGATCTCTGGGAGTACACCTTGCTCCGATAGATTTTAGATGCTCCATCTTCCTCTCTCACCTCTCTTGGAGGCTACTAGTCTAGGCTTTCGAACACTTGAGATCTTTCAGTTCTTGAGGCCAGAGGAGAATAATCTGTGTGTATAGGTGTTGCTGTTGTTCCTACAGTTTGCTGTCAGTGATGATGGGATGAGAACCTCGGGAGCAGAAGTGCACCCGGACTTGCTGCATACACCTGCTGCTGGGGTCTGGGCTTGTTGGGGTTGCCTGGGTGGTTTGGAGACCCTTCAAGATTCAGCTGTGCAATAGATCAGTGGCTCTGGATTAATCCCTGGGAGACTGAATGAGGATATAGCCCAGCTGCAGCTGGGACAGTTTATGCTTGTGCAGTGCTCTCTCTGCAGAATAAACACCGTACAATGTGGGCAGTGGGGTGTGAGCATCTCACTTGTTTCTTTTGCTGAGAAGATATATGGGACGCTTCATGACCAGAGGTGTAGTCTGTTCTCTGATCCCCCCCCAATCCTTGCTTTTGCAGAGCATGCTGAAAAGCAAGCTGCTCGACGGACCAGCGATGCCCTCCCATTTCATTTTGACCTCTCCTGACCCGAGGTGGATTTGAATCTACAACTGACAGTGCTCAGTATCCCATTACTAATCTCCTGAGCCACCCAGTTGCCCCATAAATCTGTAAGTGATATGTTTAACAAAGCAGAGATTAACACAGCGCTGCCACAGCAGAATTAAGACGTAGTTGCATCTTGAGCCAGGGTTGGTTTATGTTGTGTTTCTCTTCTGTAGGTGGAGCTGAAGGTCAGTGTCTTACTTAGGACTTTAACTTCACCCAAACAGCTTTATTTCACAGTTTGAGAGGTCCACCTAGTCTTTTTTTGCTTTTTGTGGGAGTTTTATAAATGCTGATGGTGAGCAGGGGGGCTGCTCCAGGCCAAACTTATTCCCACAGTCTGATGAGGTGGCCTCAATCAGATTCCTCTTCCACTGCTGCTGCCCAAGGAAAGGTTTTACTATGTTATCTTCTGACTACAGATTTTTTATTTGTGTTAAGAGGGAATCATAGTGTTCTCTCAATAGAAAACAACCCCTCAGTTTAAAACCAAATTTGAAGTATTGCATTTTTTACAGAATTTAGACATGTAGACAACTGATAGGTGGTCCTCTTCTCATTCTCAACTGCTACCAGAATCACAAGACCTTTAGTTAGAGGAGTCACAGATTTCTATAATTATGGGACTTCTCTTTCTTTCTCCAAAGATTATTTTTCTGTCTTTTTGTTCTCTAATTTTGGCCACTTATTTTGTATACAAACTCTAATTCTCTTACCCTGTTGATGCCAGGGAGCAGGGTAGGTTACCTGAAATGCTGGAGCCTGGTAAAACTGGAGACATGTTGGATAATTTTGAGCCTGGCCTTACTTTCAGAGCTCATTGAGTGGTTTGTGGTTCTTTTTGGAAGGTGTCTGTTGAAGGTAGAAGCCCTGGGTGCACTGGGATGCTGCTCCTTCAGCCCCTTGCCCCAGTCTTCCTCCCTCTGTGAGGAGTTGCAGCTGCAGTTTATCATTGATGCCCAGGCTGGGGGCTGGGACACTGTCTGTCCTGCTTTCTGTTTTTGTGAGGAGTGTTATATTGGTAACACCCCATCTGAGTGGTGAGGGGTTGGAGCTTTTGGGGGGGCGGGGAGGGGGTGTCTGTGGTGGCTGGATATACTGGGTCTGTCTCATCCTCTGGACCGTGGTCACTAGCTTGCTCCAACACATGTAAATAATAACAGAGAGACTCTTGAGTGTTGCTGTGGAAGAAGTATTAAGAAGTCACTAAACAGCACTGTTTGTTGGCTTTGTATTGGGAGATCTTGATACTTTAAATTCACAGAAAGCTTCTTAAAGAGTCTATTTCCCAGGTCACGCATCTGAGGTGGAAGAAAAGCCTTAAAATAATATCTAAGGTTTGGTTGCCTGAATTGCAGATCTACCCCAAAGTCAAATAATGCTTTCTGGAAACAAGGCTTAGAGCAGGGAGTTAAAGGTTCTTTCTGCTGAGAGTGAAAGAAGCTCAAAGTGGATCGCTGGCCTCCTGCCAGATTCCATCACTCCACAGAAATATTCATAAGGCAGATCAATAATTAAGCCCTCTATGCAAAAGTAATGCTGTGTTGGCCTCGGATTGCTCTGTAGCACCTGCTCAGATATAACTGCTTGTGTTAATTTGTTTTCCAACTGAGTCCTAGGAGTATTACCAAGATTGAAGAGCTTCGATTGGAGAACTTGCTTTGACCACGTATATTCAGGTTATTCTGAATACATTTCCTCAGGGGGGTGCTTGGAGGGGGATGTGTTTTATCCCATGTGTTCTGAATTCTCATCTGCCAGGTGAATTGCTGCTCTGCTGATGTTTTAAAGGGTAAGCTGAGGCAGAAACTGGGTGGGATGGCAGTAGCATTTCCTTACTCCATGTGATTGAATGAAGGGAAAACATAATTACTAAATTTTAGCATTTTGCTACCGGGCGTTTGTTTTCTCCCTCTGTCTTTAATCCTCCTGTTTCCAGCCCTCACTAGGGAGAGGTGGCTTTGGGAGGGAGGGATCATAGAATCACAGGGGTCGGAAGGGCCCTCCAGAGCTCATTGGGTCCAACCCCCTGCCAAAGCAGGGTCCCTAGGACAGGGCACACAGGGCGGTGTCCAGACGGGGCTGGAATCTCTCCAGAGAAGGAGACTCCACACCCCCTGGGCAGCCTGTCCCAGGGCTCCCTCACCCTCACTGGGGAAAAGTTCTTCCCCATGTTGGTGAAGAACTTCCTGTGCTCCAACTTGCAGCCATTGCCCCTTGTCCTGTCCCCACAGACACTGAAAAGGGGCTGGCCATTCCCTGCTGTGTCCCACTCTTCAGATATTGATAACTATGGATCAGATCCCCACTCAGGCTTCTTCTCTCCAGGCTGAACAGCCCCAGCTCACTCAGCCTTTCCTCACAGGGGAGATGCTCCAGGCCTTTAATCATTTCTGTGTCCTCCTCTGGACTCTCTCCAGGAGATCCCTGTCTGTTTGATCCCAGGGAGCCCAGCACTGGACACAACACTCCAGGTGGGGCCTGACCAGGGCAGAGCAGAGGGGGAGGATCACCTCCTTCGACCTGCTGGCCACACTCCTCTTGATGCACCCCAGATGGCTCCTGTTCATCTCCTGGGCTTGGTCAACAATATAGTAACAGCCCTGTAGCTGCAGACTCTCTGTAACTTGTGCAGAAAGAAAGTCCTTCTCCCTAATTAGCTCTAACTCCAGGGGGAATTCTCAGGGCCAGCTATTTTTCCTGCTTGCCAGCGGAGCAAGCTCTGTGCAGCATGCAGGAAATGTGGCTTCTGCATTTTCAAAGCAAAGAGCTTAATTCCTACTCCTGCAGACTGGAGAGAAGACATGTGGTTTGTGCTGCCTTCCAAGGGAGAACGTCGGTGCCACACGAAGGATGTGCCTCGACTGCGAGGTGGAATTGCTGCTGGTAATAGTTTGCTTTCTGCTCTTTGAAAAACTCTGTCTTCCAGGCCTGCAATTATGTATCTTTTATTTATAAAACCTCTCCTACAAGAGCACTTATGATAGTGAAAACTAGCAGGGAAATAGTTTCCCATTAATTAAGCTCCTACGTAGCATATGAGTCTATTACCTGTATACTCATCCACTGGATGTACGAGCAGCAGTATCTGGTATGGTATTAAACCCACTCATGGATCATTCATCAATAAAACTCTCTGAGTTGAGTCTGGAGCCAGAACAATGATGACAGAGATTCAGCAGAGTCACGGTTTGCCCAGCGATTGATCTGATAAACAGAGCCATGTGATTTGGCCCTGTCTGGTTTCTGCAGGGAGTGGAAGTTTTCCTGAGCTAGTGGCTGATGACTGTGTGACTGATGCTCCCCGTGTGCAGGGGTAGGGGGGATGCCTTTATTTGGCCAGATTGTGGAGAAAAGAGCAGTCCTGCCTCTGAGGGGACGGAGGTCTAACCATCCCCCAACTCTTGTGCACTCCTGAAATGTTCTCCTCTTGCGTCTCATAGTGTGTCCTGCATCCCTGAACAGTCTGAGAGATGATGCTGAGGGCTGTCTTGGTGGCTTTCACACCTGGATCATGGGCAGATGCTCTCCAGGGACAGCTTTGGCAGAAGCTCTGTCAGGGTACCTCTTCACATGGAGTAAGGAAATGCTACTGCCATCCCACCCATTTTCTGCCTCAGCTTATCCTTTAAAACATCTTCTGGGAAGAATCCCAGACATAGATACAGACTGGGAGAAGAGCTTCTTGAGAGCAGCCCTGCTGAGAAGGACTTGGGGATTGTGGTGGACGAGAGACTTAACATGAGGCAGCAGTGGCTCTTGCAGCTCTCAAGGCCAATGGGATCCTGAGCTCCATTAGAAGAGGGGTGGCAGCAGGGACAGGGAGGGGATTGTCCCTCTCTGCTCTGCCCTGGGGAGGCCCCAGCTGGAGTCCTGTGTCCAGAGCTGGGGCCCAACACAAGAGAGATGTGGGGCTGTTGGAGAGGGGTCAGAGGAGCCACGAGGATGCTCAGAGGGCTGGAGCAGCTGCCCTACAGAGAGAGGCGGAGGGAGCTGGGCTGGGTCAGCCTGGAGAAGAGAAGGCTGCGGGGGGACCTCATTGCAGCCTTCCAGTACCTGCAGGGAACTTATAAGCAGGAGGGGATTAAACTTTTTAAAAGGGTAGATAATGGCAGGACAAGGGGGAATGGACTAAAGCTAAAGGAGGGGAGGGTTAGATTAGATATTAGGGGGAAGTTTTTTACAGAAAGAGTGGTGAGGTGCTGAAACAGGCTGCCCAGAGAAGTAGTGGATGCCCCATCCCTCGAAGTGTTCAAGGCCAGGTTGGATGGGGCCCTGGGCACCCTTGTGTAGCTCCAGACCTGGAGGTGGGTGGCCCTGCCTGTGGCAGGGGGGTTGGAGCTCTATGATCCATGGGGGCCCTTCCAACCCAGACCAGTCTACGATTCTATGATTCACTTATGTGCCCTGCCTACCTTTGGGCTTCTGCACTCCTTGAGACCTGTGGTGATGAGCCTTGGATAGACTAATGGATGTTTCTTGTGTCTTTTAAAGCTCAATCTGTGACCTCTCCTTGAGTCTTGTCATTCAAAACAGTGTCCCCTCGAGGACACGCTGGCAGGGTATTTTGCAGGCAAGTATGAATGAGCTTCACCTCTACCATCAGCAGGGCTCGTGTGGTTGGGATCAGACTGGCGCTAGCCATGTTCACAACCGCCACTCATCATATCACTTGCTCAGAGCTGTTGTTTGCTGAAGCAGAACAAACTCACATCTATCCCAGGAGAAATCTGCATTGTATCTCTAATTCTAAGGGATGGCATCTATTTCAGGCTGCAATTCCTCATCAGACTCAAACATCTCCTTTCAGCCCTCCCAAAACCAACAAACCCCAGGATTTTGTGCTCTTTTTTCCTTCCCCTTTAGCAGCTATGCATCCGAGCTCAGATGCCTGCAAGTCAGGTAGCATCTTGCCCAGCATCACAACCAGCAGGAACGTCAGTGGAGGCAGCCCTGAACATCTGCTTGAAGATCACAGGGAATTAAATCCTGAAATTGCATTAAGGTTCCTCATTCTTAGCGTGCAGCCGTAAGCACCGTGCGCTTCTCATTCCCTGCTTGGCCAGGATTTAGGAGAGTTGAGGCGTCTTTTTAAATCAGGGAATGTCCTTGGTTATCTTCAGTTGAGCCTGTGTTAGCTGCTGGGGGTGTTTATGAAGTGATGGTCAGGGATTCTTTGGGGCACTTAGGAAATTCTCAGGTTTTTAAATGCCAAGCAGGGAGATGGGAGATGTTCAGCTGGTGGAATAGCAATTGGTAATCCATCTGAATAGTGTTCCTCACACAGCAGAGGGGCCAGGACAGAATCAATCTCACTGTCAATACAACTTCAGCAGGAATCGTGTGGGTGGATGGGAGCACTTATCCCAGCCATTATGCAGCAGTGGCAGGAGTTAATGGAACAGATTGTCGGCAGGGGGTGGGGGGGGGCTGGAGGAAGTCATTGCATAGGAAGGAAGATGTGATTTATGTGTGAGATAATACACTGCCTGGAATGAGAAAGTTGGAAGAATAATGTATGGAGGCGGCAGATGAAACCCTTAGTGTCAATGAAGAAAATAAGGCTTTATTTCTAGCTGCTTACTGCTTGCTTCAAATAAGCTCTAATGGGGCTGAAATCTTCCTGATTCTGGTTATTTAATTCACGCTGAGTTAGGTTTGAATGAAAAGAAGAAAAGCAGTTGTGTTGCTTCTGAGGATGACAGCAAGGGGAAAAAGTACTGCTGGGGATGGTGCTAAAATAAGGTGATGTCCATACCTGCTCACCCTCCCCCTCTGCTTTGGAGCAGACCCTTTGGGTCTGCCAGCACGGTGCCTTTGTTGGGTGGATGTGGCTTTTGGTACCTTTGAGGAAAGGCTGTCAGAAGTTAAGGGCTTGTAACCCCCCCCAACCCCAAAACCTTACAGTTTGCTCCAGAGAAAAATGTATTTTAACAGTATGTTGGCAGCTGATTTGCCAGAGCTATTGGCATGTTCTCCATGTCTGAGGTGGTCTCCTCCAGCCCCTATAATCTGAAGGTGAGCTCCTGCGGGATGCATGCCAAGTGGGGCTGTGGGCTGCCCGGCTGGGATGTGGAAGGTCTGAGGGACAGCTTGGTGGGAGAGGTGGTGAAGGTCTTGCCCTGCCACCAGGAGCCTGGAGCTGCGTAGAGGTGGTGGTGAGGGTACTCCAGAGAGAGCTGATGGCATGGAAGGGTCAGGAGGCTGAGCAGGTGAGCGTCACGGGAGGTGCCAAGAAAAAAGACCCAAAGAGGAATATCTGACCAAAGAAAGAGGAGAATGAGGAATCTAAGGAGCAGTGCATGCAGCTGGGGGTCTGTGCCCACTCATCAGGCTCTGTTTTGCAGAAAGGAGCATGAGCCTCAAGGGGTTATTGTCCAAGATCAATGCAAAGATCAAGCACAAAACAACCTCCCCAAAAACCCAGGAGGTGCTGCCTGGATGACAGAGCGCTCTCCTTTTGTGTGGTTGGTGGCAGATGCTCCGTGATCCTTTGCATTAATTTCCTTTAGGTATCAGGGATGGTTATTCCAGCTTTTTAACTTCCCAGAACAAAGATCCCAAGGCAGACATTTGACCTGTGTAGCCCATTTGTGAAACGCTGCATTATGCCTGTGGTTTGGCAGATTAAATAATGATCACAGGCAGTGCCTTGCCTCTTTCAGCCTCCGTGTGGCACAAAACCAGCAACAGGCTTGTTTTCTGGGGGGACTCTCTGACACTAAGAGTTGTTGAGAGCTCAGTAGAAGAGCTGGATTGATTGCACCAGAGCACTGTTTGCCTGGAGAGCTGTGTTTGCCGTGGTAGGATGATGTACTGGTAGCACTCACGTTGCTTAGCCTCAACTCAGGCACAAGGGAAATAAACAGGGTGAGTTGTGTGTCCATGTGGGTTTTGGCTTCTTGCATTAGGGCTTGTCTAGCATTTGGAGTAAGGGAAATGGGGGTAAAGTGGGTAAAAAGCCCATTTGAGGAATTATTCCTGAGTATATATAGCAGGGCTGGGCATGGAGCTGTCCTGGGAATGAAAAGCTCCGTCCAGCTGAGAGCCGTGCACCGTGGCTGTCCATGGGAAGCTGTGGAGAGACAGAACTTGGGGTGGGTGCCTGATGGGTGCCCACACTACTCCCACCACTTCCCTGGGGGCCATGGGTGAGGACTGGGGTCTGGGATGTCAGGCTCAGTCGCCTCCTTGGATTTGGGTCTTCTCAAATGAGGTGCTTGGATTACCCTGTGTTCACCCCACGCCGGCACGGGACCGTGAATTATTTACTAACTGCTTTACAAATCGCTTTCTCATTCTTGAGATCTGAAATCCTGGGATGAAACGTGAAGAAAACACACCACAGGCAAACACCTCCCCTGCCTCACTTTCCCCTGCAGCTGTTAAGTACCTGAGTTTAAGGAACAGGCAAGTGTAAGCGTCTGATCTGCTGGGAGGAGAATCAAAGCGTGACAAACACAGCTAATTGAGCACAGCGCTCTGTCAGCTGCCTGTGAACAGCAGAGATGGCATGTCGGCTCCACAGAACACAGCTCTGGTGTCAGGCACCCAGCCACCACCTCACAGTTAGCTTTGAAGCCCCTGTCACGCCACGCTCGGGGTGGGTGGCACATCTTGGAGGGGACGTGGCTTTGATGGGAGATGAGAGAGATGCTACACACCCGCTTAGTAGAAATTTAAAGAGAGGTGTTGTGTTTTAAATGCAAATGTCTTGCTTGGTTGTTGTGTTGTATGGAGATGAACTGCTGTCTTAGAGGTTGATTTGCCTTTCAAGTCTTGCACAAACCTATTTTTAGGATTGCTTAATACCTGTTTGCCTTGTAACCGTTTATACTCGCTACAAAGTGGTATCAAAGCTTTCTGGAAGCGTGTGGGTGGGTGGTGCTGCACCATGGATCTGTGTGTCAGTCATGGTTCACTTGGGGATTAGGGTGGTGGGTTAGGGTTAGGGATCAGGCCCACAACCTGGCTGTGGCCCTGATCCCGCTCGAAATGTCATCTTGGAGCTCTTCCCGCACAGCACCTTGTTACTTCTTGATGTGACAGATAAAAAACATGCCAATTTCTGGAGGAAGTATAAGTTTAGGGCAACAACATGGTCTGGGTTGCCTCTTTTGGGCCTAGCCAAGCATTTGTGTGTTGAGCACAGGGTCTTTCTGCTGAAGGAGCACGTGCCGGCGCAGACGGTGACTCTCTGGACCTGCAGCCTTGTGATTCCCTCAGCTCTGCTTGCTGTTCCTCCCACCACAGCTTCTGCTACCTTGCAGGAGCAAACAGCACATCTCTGGCATATATTCCTCTGGCTGTTCCCTTGTAATTCCGAGGAGAGGGAGAAAATAAATCAACTTGCAGTTGCTGATACTCCAGCTTATTGTTTCCTGCAGCTGTAGCTGCAGACCCAAATGTGACCACACAGAAAACATACGCTGTGCTTTATTTGCCAGCAACAGAAGGGATGGATTTAGAGCACGTGAGATGTCACATCCCTTTAGTCAACAAAATATCATCGTCTCCATTGCATGAATGACTTCCTGTGGAGCAAACGCTGCCTTTCAGGATGCCTCTTAAATTGGGTCTATAAAAGGTTTTAAATGTTCTTTATCTTAACTGGGTTTCTCTTTTGTTTGCAGCAAGGGAAGCCCTATGTCTTTGATAGAGTGTTACCTCCAAATACCACCCAGGAACAAGTTTATAACGCCTGTGCCAAGCAGATTGTTAAAGGTAGGTGTTGCTTTGGATTATTCCTGCTGGGGGCTGGGGGGGGAAAGTGATGCCTCCCTGTCCCCTCAGGCTAGTAAAAGATGGGACAATAAATGTTTAGGTGTCTGAATGGGAGTTTAGTAATTCCAAGTGTTTCCTTTTATAAGGACTTGTCTGTTTAACAAACTCAACCCAAAACCCAAAGGAACAAAGAAGAAGGGCAGAAGGAAGTGCAGTAGTTGTTCCTTCCTTTCCCCTTGCACATGACTGCCATGCCACACAACTGCTTGCTTTTTGTGAGGTTCAACATGCAACGTGAGCCCGTTCGGTCTGGGATGAGCTCAGGGTAGCTGCCTTTGAAGAGAAGGGTGGACAGTTAGAGCAGAGCATAGGAGGCACTGGGTTTGTAGCTGTTTGTAGCTTGCATTTAAACATGAAATGAGAGCACAAGTGCCTGTTTATTGTGCCCTATTTGTTTAAAACAAACCCTTTGTCAACTGCTGAAATCTCAAGGTTTTAAGTTGACAGTCAGACTTTTTGGGTGCAATTTAATTGCCTGCCATACCTCCCCCACCATCCAGATCACCCTCAGACCTTCCACTCGGTTCTGCTGCTGGATAGTTTATCCATGATGGAATTACAACTACTACAGCATCTTGGGGGTCACGAGTAGCACCAGGTCTCATTGTTAACTGGCCTTGTCTCATGTTCCTGAGCTCCCCAAGACTTGATCCTCTGGTTTTGTGTTAAATTGAAGTATGCAGACAGTGGGGGCAGTGTCAGAGTTGTACTTCTGTAGATAACATGAGCCAACACCATGCACTCACATCCCAGAAGGCCAATGGCATTCTGGGCTACATCACCAGCAGTGTGGCCAGCAGATGGAGAGGGGGGATTCTCCCCCTCTGCTCTGCTCTGCTCTGCTCTGGGGAGACCTCACCTGCAGTGCTGAGTCCAGCTCTGGAGCCCTCAGCACAAGGAGGACATGGAGCTCCTGGAGCAGGTCCAGAGAAGACCACGTAGATGATCCAAGGGCTGGAGCACCTCTCCTGTAGAGACAGGCTGAAACAGTTGGGCTGTTCATCCTGGAGAAGAGAAGGCTCCAGGGAGACCTTCGAGCCCCTTCCAGTCCCTGAAGGGACCTACAGGAAGGGCTGTTTGTAAGGACGTGGGGCAGTAGGATGAGGGGTGATGGGTTTACACTAGAGCAGGGCAGGGTTTGATGAAAGAAAGAAGTAGTTCTTCACTCTGAGCATGGTGAGATGCTGACACAGGTTGCCCAGAGAGGTGGTGGAGGCCCCATCCCTGGAGACATTCAAGGTCAGGCTTGATGGGGCTCTGAGCGACCTGATGTAGTGAAGGTGTGCCTGCTCACTGCAGGGGGTTGAAGTAGATGGCCTTTGAAGGTCCCTTCCAATCCAGCACAGTCTGTGATTCCATGATTCTATAATGCAAGGCTGAGTGTTGAAAACTGGGATTTATGTGGCTTGAGAGATCTGGGGATGCTCAGAGGTGGAGGAGCTACTGCAGCAGTGTTGAGGAGCCCTTCAGCATTTCAGCTGTGGAGCTGGGATCTTTTGTGTGCTGGGGTGGGGAGAGGTCCCTGCTGCAAACCCTGTGTTCTGGCTGGAGGGAATCAGTTGGCTCACTTGCATAGCCTCAAGCAAAGCAACCTGTGCAGAGCTTGGATGAGCTGGGGTGAAGACCAGAAGTGAAATTATTTGATGTTGGGGAGAGGAAATGAGTCCTAAGACTTCAGTTGCCTCTTCTCAGAGGGGAGCCCAATTAGGGCAGTTCTGACTTCAGATGGATAAGCCTTTCCTAACAACGTGGGCTTGGAGTTGTGGAGCTAAAAAATCATTAGTTTGGGCTGTTCACACACCACTCAGCTGTTGGAAGTTTGGGGAGCTGTCTCAGTACCACAGTGTGTGCTACCAGAAGCAGCATGTTGCTATTTGGAGACTTCCAAAGGGTATTTATATCCCCTGAGGAAGATGAAAATGGTGAGAGAAATTTAAACCCCGTTTGAGAGCAGTTTGGAAGATCTAAATCAGTGATTAAGCCTTCTTCATTAACCAAATAGGAAAGCAAATCATTTCCAAAGTCCTATTTGGAAACAGGGTTCAAACATACTTTTGTGTGTGTGTTCACTTAGACCTTCTGGATAATTCAAAAGGCAAATACTTGGGGGGGAAGGGGTAGAATAAAGGAAAAATGAAAGAAAAATGGGGGGAAAAATAGAGAAGGAGAGTGTAAGACAAGGAGATAGCTGGAGTGATGTTCTTGAGCTCTGGGCTTGTGTTTCCTTATGTTTAATTTCCAGTTTAAAGCCAAAAAAAAAATGAAGAATATGAAGGGAATGGGGCTGTTTCTGCTAGAGTGGAGCAATGTGATTTGCTACATGGAAATAGGAGCTGAGTGCATTATGACATTACAACTATTTAGATTACTGAGGCTTTTTTCAATAGTTTCTCAAGGTTACCATTTGTTACCAGATTTCATTATCCTCCCATGCAATGGCTGATGGTTTCATTGTGATTAATGTCATTACAGAAAATGCCAGCTGGCCCAACGGGCTCTGAAACAATGGTTATAACAACTCTGCTGGCAATAAGAACGATCTAAATGAGTTCTTTTCCACTAAAGAAGAAATAGGATTAGGGTTAAGTAAACAACTGAATGACTAAGTCAAAGTATTTCACATTCCATACGTGAGAAACATTATGAACAAGAGTTCTGTAGAAGAGGAGGAGCAATGTGTGGGTTAGAGCGATTTGTATCGGTGTGGGCACTGGGCTGGTGTTTGTTCAAGTTACTGCCCAAGGGCAGAGGTACCAGGAGTAGAAGCATGTGAGGGACCTTCACCAGTGTCAGTCTGTGAACTTCACAGAATCATGGAATGATTAGGTTGGAAAAGGCCTTTGAGATCATCAAGTCCAACCATACCTATCCTCTACTAAACCACATCTCTAAGTACCTCAGCCATCCGTCTGTTAAACACCCCCAGGGCTGGGGACTCAGCCCCCTCCCTGGGCAGCCTGTACCACAGCCCCACAACTCTGCCAGGGAAGAACTTTGCCCTCCCAGCTGAGCTGACCCTGCCCTGGGGCAGCTTGAGCCCATTGCCCCTTGTCCCATCTCCTGTCCCCTGGCTGAAGAGACCATCGCCCACCTCTCTGCACCCTCCTGGCAGGGCAGGGGAGGTGGGGAGAAGGTCTCCCCTCAGCCTTCTCTTCTCCAGGCTGAACACCCCCAGCTCCCTCAGCTGCTCCTCAGAGGATTTGCCCTCCAGCCCCTTCCCCAGCCTGGTTACAATCTTTTTTAAATGAAGGAATATCTCTAAATATGAAAGGGACCAACAGTGTGTGATTGCCACTGCTTTTGGTTTGTTGCTTGTTGTGCTCTGCTGCCAGAAACCAGCTTTATCTTCTCAGTCTACACGGTTGGATGTCTGCGTTGGGGTTTTGCATCTTTCATACAGCTACTTTGAGGGGACAGTATATAACAGCCTGGGCTATTGCTGAGTTCCAAGCTGTGAGCATGTCAGTACACACATGAATGTCTGCATGTTTTTGTGTCCTGTGAGGAGCAGGAAATGGCTTTAATGATTTTTTTGGGTGCTAAGGTTGCTCTTGCCTGGTAGTTTAATGACTATTCTGGATAGAAGTACAGGCTTCAAACGCTGAGCTGCAGGACTAGAAACTTGAGACATGGAAAGGAGAAGTCAAGAGCTAAACATTTGGTCATAGCAATGAGGCTGAAAGAGCCATTTGCTCTTTCTTCTGGCCATTAAGCCTCTGACACTTGTCAGTGGTCCACTCAAAAGGTCTCCAGCCCACAGCTGCCCTAGGCCCTTTGTTGCAGAGCTCAGCCCTCCAGTGCTGTGGGACGCAGAGCTCAGCGTTCCAATGCTGCAGGAAAGAGTTCCAGAGTCCCTAAAACCCAAGTTGGTCAGTGTTGCACCCCCAACATGAGGGCTGTGGCTTAAGACACAAGCTGCTACTTGTCCTCTCCACCCTTGTCAGGAAAAAGGCCTTGGGTGGCTGTGTCGAGTAGGGGGCTTTTGTGGGGAGGGTAAATCAAACTGCACATCGGTGTAGAGGGAGTCAGACCAGGTATTAGGAAAAGCACTTGGACCTTTATTTTCTTGGTTATGAGTTATGTAAAAATCCCAACAGATCTTTGTTTAGTCACTTGGTTCATCTGTTTTCTCCCCCCTCTTCTCTCTTAAGTTTAGTGCAGGCTGTTTCTGTCAACGACTGTCCTCTCTCATCGTTCTGTCAGGAGATGTTATATTCATAGTATATTCACTATCTGGAGGTGGTTAGCCCTCCAACAAAAATCACTTCATCTACTGCTGAGACCACCAACCTGTTTAATTGCTGGTGATGCAAAGGGTTGTTTTCTTAGAGAATAAAGTATTTTTTTGCCAGTTGGGAAGGTGAACTACTTACGTATGCTTCCTCAAGCAGTGATGTATCTTAGTATACATTGATGCAAATTGTGAGCAATTTTCTTACATAACAGCTGATTAATCAGGTTATTTCCCCCCACTGCCCCAGGCTGTGTACCAGTATAGATCTGACATCATACCTTGCATTCACCTGCAGATAATAAGCCTTTTTTTTTTCTTTTTAAATTAAAATAATCTTTAAATGTTAACCATGTTTGGCAAAGAGAAGAAATAGTAGCAGTGAACTCTTAGATTGTGTTTAACAGGGGAATGAATGTTTTGAAATACCAGTCAGATGAAATTTGGCCCTCTTTGGAAGCCTCATGGTGAAGGCCCAGGTCAAAAGGCCTCAGGATAGCCTTGTGTTGTGACTGGATGTCTGGGGGTTTTATCTGAGGAAGTATTTGTAATTCCTTACTTTGAACCTGGCTTCCTTAAAGCAAGAATGAGCAGCATCTCTGTTTTTACCAACAGGTGAGGATATTAAATTCCCACCAGATATTAATACTGGAATGACAGTAATGACAATCTCTAACGTTATCATTCTCCTGGATTTTGAGATTTGAAAAATCTCCCCAGCAATAGTCTGTGGAGGTCTGTACAGCCTCAGGCATGGCTGTCTCCTCTTCAGCTTTCCATAACAGTTCTGCCACAACTGCAGGTTACACTCTGTGTTTAATTATAAGAGATATTTTTAAATAGCTTCATTCCCGTTTCATCCTCATTCAGCAGTAGTGGATAGGAAATGTAGGTTTGTGGTGTGGCTGTCTTGGAAAAAAAATAATCTCTTTGCCTCTCCTTTTTATCCATTTCTTTCCTTTGAAATTGTCTTTTTGTGGGGTTTATCTCCATTTTGCTCACATCTGCTTCTTAATTCCTTTTCTATTTTTCTAACGTACCTTATTTAATTCTCCTTCCCAGCTGGATACATCTGGAGATACAAATAAGGACTTTATATGTGTGTGTATGTTTATGTATATGCAGTAATATGACCTTACATGCAATAATATATCATATAGATGTGTGTATATATATTACTATAAATATATTTACATATATATACCCACTTTTTTTTGCTCCCCTCTATTTGTGTAGATCCAGAGGATGGGAAATGTAGTGAATATTTTGTCATCAACTCTAAAAGCAGGCAATGTGTTCAGAAGTGGACATGGACAGGAACCTATCTGCCCTCCCAGATGGCAACTGGGCTTCAGGGGCTGATCTTAGTCCCCTTTTGCTTATATTTTCTTGGTGCTGGTTTCCCCCTGGCTTTGTTTTTGTCTCTACCCAGTGTTTCTGCTCCAGAGGCGTGTAGCAGAGCTGTGGTACTGAGGATGTTGCATCCTTCCCAGGGCAGGGGGGTCTTTCTGAGGGGGCTGGTGGAACCTGGTTTGTAGGTTGAAGGTTTCCTTCACTCTTTATTAGCAGCTATTATAAATACTACATGTATTTTTTTACCCAAAAGCTGCATAAATGGGTGGCCCTGCGTAAGACTTTAAATTCCCTTGCCTGGAGCAAGTCCAGCCCAGTAATCCTTTGAATAGATGGGGACTGGGCCTAAGAACCAGCTGGCTTACAGCCCTCCCGCTTTTCCGACAGCTAGTGTAGGCCTTAACCACCACAAGCTCAAAACCAGACATTTTTATATCTTAATGCAATATGAAATGGTTCATTCTGCCCTGGAGAAGTGTATTTTCAATAAAGCAAATTCCTGTTTGTCCAGCTTCCTTCTTGCTTTGCTCTCCTGCTTTGCAGACAGGCCTGAAAATGGACAGGCCTGAAAATGGACAGGCCTGAAAATGGACAGGCCGTGAACTCTCCAGGGTGTTCTCTGAGTAGGAATACACAGTATGAGTTTGTGTCATTTCTCTATGGTGCATGATAGCTTAAAATGCAGGGAATTAAGTTTTCCTTTTTCCACATTACACAGGTATATTGGCTAATATCTAGTGTCCAAAGATATTTTTTCCCCTCAGGAAAATGAGAAAGACATCATCAATAATTCTGTACTTCTCCAATTCAGATTTTATTAGGGTTTTTTTTCCCCCCAAAGATAACTATGTAATGTCATATTTTCCCCATTCTTTATTGCACAGACTGTTTTCTAATTGAGCTGCAACATTGTGGAAGACTTCCACACTGCAGATAATCCAGCTCTAAGATATCAGTGTGAGTTTTAATTGTTTTCCTCCTTCTTACAGATGTTCTCGAAGGCTACAATGGCACAATCTTTGCTTATGGACAGACATCATCAGGAAAAACACATACTATGGAGGTACAGTGGCAAAATTAAATCACTTTGGTAGTATTGTGTGTACTAATTACTTGAATAAGCCAGCTGTCGAGTGCTCAGCACTGAGTGACATATTAAAATATGAGATCTGGGTATGTTTAGCTTCTACTGCCTTTTAAGCTGTAGGATTTCTTTTGATTAGGAGGTTTTTTCAAAGAGACAGCTACACACATGTAGCTAAATTAACAAATGGTGAGTGGAAAACACCAAGTCTCACTACTCTGTATTTGTCATAACAGTTTAGGTGTGTGTATGTTTTAAAGGGTTTGAGTGAGATTTGTTAAGCCACAAATGAAAACTGCAATAAGGGTCTGCAGAGTTCCCATGTATGGAGGATTATGAAAATTCTTGCCTTGGTTATTGGTTTTCTCCTTTGCACTCCCCTGCTGGGAATACTGCTCTGGTGTGCTGCAACACAGATGGATGAGTTTGGGAATTGTTGCTTTAGAGAAGAAAAAAATCCAAATTATATGGAATTCAAGTGTTGAGTCTGTCCATATTTCTGCTGCCAGAAGTGTCACAGTGTAGTTTGGGTTTTTTCCTCTGGGGTTTTTTTTTTCCTTCACTGTCCAGTTAAAAGATGTTCAGATATTTTAGTCTCTGGCTGTAAAAAAGGAGCCTCATTCAAGCATTTGATCCACACATAGGATTATTCCATCCCCAAGCACTACACAGCTGGGTCTGTATGTCTTGGAGCATTCCAGTTCAACTGGGAACTTTAACCAGTGAAGTTTTGCTAAATAAAAAGGAAAAAAAAAAAAAAAAAGAAAGCCCCAAGCCAGCATCAGATGGTTTTGCTATGTGATTGACACCAGTGACCTGCATAACCTGAAGGATAAAGGAGAAGGAAAGCTATATTCTTTGGAGCCAGTAGGCCCTGGTGAAATTGCTCTTCGATCGCCACAGTTGCTCCTTTCCTGGAGGATGCAATAAGTGATGCCTTGTGTCTAATTAAGTCTGTCCTTGGNGGGGAAATCACTAGCTCAGCCCTCACAGATGGCACAATGGCTGAGTAATCCACCAGCTCTGAATGTAATTAAATCAAAATGTCTGCAGGGCTTGAGCTGGTGCTTCCACATGGCATGGGGAAAGATCTCTTAAAGCCAATTTATATTCAGAATTACAAGCTGTGATAAAGCAAATGACTGTAGGAAAGGGGCTGGTTTACTCCTTTAATAAAGAAAAAGCTGTCATTTTAAAGTGGAATCAAATCTGTGTTTGGTTTTAATCCCCCTTTTAAGCTAACATCCTCTTGTAAAGTTGCTAACGTGTGTTGCAGAAGAAAAAAATAGTCTGAAGTTGAAGAAATAGTAAATCCTCTTGGTAAAGCTGTTATGGAGGATTTTCTAGGAGACATGAAATGCTTCATAGTGTTAGTGTTAAGCTTAAGCAGGACATGGTAGTATAAATAGAGCCAGGATAGGCTTTCTGACATACACAGGTCTTTCTCCTGTGCTAGATGAAACATTTGCCAACCTGTATGGCAGGACATAACCCAAACCTTCCTTAAAAATGATGTATTTTAGCCCATAAAATTATATTGATTGGCTTTGGCCTTCTAACAGCTTTTTCAATAGTGGGTCCCTATGGATTGTAGTTGTTAAGTCAACATCCAGAAGTAAACCAGCCCTGTCTCAACTGTTACACATCACTAGCTCCTGTCTGCTTGCTATGTTTAAATGTGGAAATGAATGTTCTTATTAAAATGAGAGGCTTTAATGAGCAGAGAACTCTCCATCCTGGTGCTTTGCAGGGGGGGGGACATGGGATGGGGTTTACTAACTGCAGGGTCAGCAGCAGCAGCACATCTCTCCAAACTCTTCCTGAGGTTACAGCAAAATCCAGGAGAGTGGGGTTGGGTTTTGTTTGGTTTTTATCCCAGCTTTCCAGTGAAGGGCCTCCTGTTACCCTTCCCTTCCAGTTTATGGTCTCCATAAATTACAGTGGGCCCTGCTTCAACCCTCTCTTGTTTTAATAAAAATCCACTGATGATCAAGTAAAAATGATATCATTTTTTAATACATCCAAGGCTGCCAGTGTGACAGTGTTTTCCAGGTCTTTAACTCATTCTATGATTCTTCACAAAGCAGCCAATGTGATCTTGCTTCACTGAAGCTTCTGCTGACTTCAGGAGTGAGCCCAAGAAGTTGTAGATGCATCCTTAGATTGAGCTAACACACTGGCTCCATCAAAGCTGCTGTAGAAGAGGGGGTTGCCCTAGCATTTCTCCTTCTGTCACTGTGTTAGGAATCTTACATCTTGCTGTGCTACATGGCATAGCCATACCTTTGTTTTCATTCAAAGAACTCCCAGCAAATCTCTGCTGATTCTAGTGTAGGAAAACCTCCCTTCCTTTCTTTGGGAAAACTCTCCCCATGCATCAAGACAAGGTAGTTGGTTGGTTTCAGTGCACATTTCAAGGACTTCTTCAGGGGTTTCCCTTCCATCAGGATTTAGTTTATTTAATCTCCCTCTTTTTTTATTCCCATAGGCTGAAATAAAATGGTGCCTGGCACAACAAGGACTTGTTTAGTTTTTGAGAGGCTTAATAGGATGTGGGGTATGGTGTGACATTTGATTGCTTCCACTGCAGAAGGTAACATTGTTCATCTAATACAGATGAAATATTCATGGTGTAGATACAGCTGACTGCTGCTTTATAGGGAAGGCAGTCAGCAGTGTAACTGATTTCCCTCTTCCACCCCTCCTTTTCCCCCTCAGACATGCAGTTCAAGGACAGAAACCTAGTAACTGCTTTAAAGACAAGCTTTGAGCTGGAGGGAGAGGTTGTGTCAGCTCTTCATGTTGAATTTCCTTCAGCCTTGGCTGATGAGGAGAGGTTGACTGTCATCTCACCAGCTTTAGCACAAGGGGAAATGCTGTCTAGAAGGAGCATGAGTATACTGGTAAAGGCTGAGGAACTTGGAAAACAGGTCAATGTGACTCACCAGTTGTTCACAAACACACATACTATTGAGAAACACATGGATGCCTGGAGAATTTTCTCCTTAATTTGCTAGAAATTGCTGGTGTTTAATAATTGGTAGCAATCACAGACCAAATCTGCCTTCCTGTGAGTTGGAATTGTATGATTACCCTGCTATATTTAGGAAAAGAAACCATAATAATCCCAAATCCCTGCCAGTATTTGGAGCAAGATGTTTTATTGTGCTGCTGTGGGCAGTAGTATTTGGGCAAAGATACATTCAAAAGGTGTAACATGAGTTTTGAGATGCTGCATTCTGATGGAGCCTTATGACTACAGACTTGTTCTTGCAGATTTAAGCAGTTTCCTAAAACAGTTGGAGATAACAATACAGCTGTTAGTCAGAAAAGGGTTTTATTTGGAGTTTATATTTCTGCCCAGTGTTCAGGGAGGGGTTGGTTTTTCCATACCTGTCTGGCATTTTCAAGAACAATGGGACTAAAAGTAGCCAGGCAGCCAGGGAAATTGTTGGGTTTTATTTAATAATCAGTTCTTGAAAGACCAGAGGAAGGTGGTTGTGCAAATGAACATGGAAAGCAGTAGTGTTTGGAAGGCATGGTTATCTGGCAACAGGCCCAGCAAGCTCAAATCAGAATATATTACTCTAATCCCCAAATCCCCACAACCCAGATTTCCCTTTAGCCTTCTACCATAGTGGGGGGAAGAGAAACAAAAATGCTTTAATACTTCTGGTTTCTGACATGTTTCCAAATATCTGATTTAACTGGGAGAACTGGGAGGTAATTTGTATGTTTGTTTGTGTTTAGCTGTCTGCCTTCCATGGGAGAGTGTCAGTGTAAAGAGTGGCAGGGCAGCACACTTGGCACATGGCAGGAGCTGGCAAAACTAATAGGTGCTCAGTGGGTGAAGAGCACTGACATGTTGTTCTGCCACCTTTTCTGTGTGCTTGCATCAAAGCAACCACCCCCAGAGATTTGTTCATAGGGGCCTGTGGGGGGAATCATAGACTGGTCTGGGTTGGAAGGGACCCCAAGGATCACAGAGCTCCACCCCCCCTGCCACAGGCAGGGCCACCAACCTCCAGGCCTGGAGCTACACAAGGTTGCCCAGGGCCCCATCCAACCTGGCCTTTCTCTGCAAAGAACTTCCCCCTAATATCTAATCTAACCCTTCCTTCCTTTAGTTTTAATCCATCCCCCTTGTCCTGCCAGTCTCTGCCCTTTAACAAGCTGATTCCCCTCCTGTGTCTCTGCTCCCTTCAGGGACTGGCAGGCTGCAGTGAGGTCCCCCCACCGCCTTCTCTTCTCCAGGCTGACCCAGCCCCGCTCCCTCAGCCTCTCTCTGTAGGGCAGCTGCTCCAGCCCTCTGAGCCTCCTCGTGGCTCCTCTGACCCCTCTCCAACAGCCCCCCATCTTTCTTGTGTTGGGGGCCCCAGCTCTGGACACAGGACTCCAGCTGGGGCCTCCCCAGGGCAGAGCAGAGAGGGAAGGTGTGTTTGGATAGAGCTTTGCACCTCTCTTGTGCCTGAGCAAGTCTTGTTCCAAGTAACACGTGGCTCCTGTGTCTGCAGGGAAAGCTGCACGACCCTCAGCTCATGGGAATCATTCCAAGAATTGCACATGACATCTTTGATCACATCTACTCCATGGATGAAAACCTGGAGTTTCACATCAAGGTAAATGTGGGATGATGGGTTGCAGGATGGGGCTGATGGAAGGAAGTTGGGCTGGGTGGGAAACCTGGATTCCTGTTGCTCTGGGTGGGAAACCTGGATTCCTGTTGCTCTGGGTGAGAAACCTGGATTCCTTTGTGCTGGGTGGGAAACCTGGATTCCTTTGTGCTGGGTGGGAAACCTGGATTCTTTTGTGCTGGATGGGAAACCTGGATTCCTGTTGCTCTGGGTGGGAAACCTGGCTTCCTGTTGCAACATTGCACTGCAGGATTTGTCCTTTCTCCCTTTTTCTAAATCAAACCCCCATTTCTAGGGCCTTCTACTAGCAATAACCCAGTACAGTTAGGAGCCTTTGACAGTCATTTTTCTGAGTGTATTTTCAGCTCAGGCTACTGGTGTGTTGGTCACAGTTAGAGGCTGGCCAGCTTGGTAAGAAGGAACACACTTATTTCACTGCTGCTTCTAGTCTAGACCTGGGCTAGGCAGGGTTAGGCTGTGGTTGGACTCTTCCAACCCAAGTGATTCTGTGATTCCATGAAAGGCTGTACCTCAGCCCCTCTAATCCTGACCACAAGTACTATTGATCTGCATGATGTCTGAGACAATACATTATTGCTATCTCAATTATATAAACAGCTCTCCCTAGCACATGGGTTTGAAATGGAGAAAAGTTGGCTTTGGGCAACTTACAGAAGGATGGTTAGAAGTCATTTTTAGCTCAAACACCTATGTATGGGTTCCTTGGGATGACAGACTGTCTCAGTTTGGCCAGCTACTATGTTTTTCCATGTTTCATGATTCCAACAATCTGATCTCAGATGGTTTTGAGGGGCCTTTAATTCCTCCTGTCCATCTGATCTCCTGCAGAGCTCTCAGCTTGGGCAGGGAATGGGTTGGTCTGGCTACAGTTTTCTTCTAAGCAGACATCAGTAAAGTGGCCTGTGGCTTGCAGGAGAAGTGTGTGCTCCTCTGTGTCATCCTTCCCTCAGGACACAGAAAATAGATCATAGAATCCCAGACTGGTCTGGGTTGGAAGGGACCCCAAGGATCACAGAGCTCCAACCCCCTGCCACAGGCAGGGACACCAACCTCCAGGCCTGGAGCTACACAAGGTTGCCCAGGGCCCCATCCAACCTGGCCTTGAACACCCCCAGGGATGGGGCACCCACCACCCTTGTTCCAGCCCCTCACCACTCTCTCTGCAAAAAACTTCCCCTTAATACCTCCTCTCCCCTTCCCTCCTCCAGCTTCACTCCATCCCCCTTGTCCTGCCAGTCTCTGCCCTTGAACAAGCTGACTCCCCTCCTGTTTCCCATCTGTAAAGTTCTCCTGTGGCTCTTGCTGCCCTACAGAAGATACCAACAGATGAGGACCCCCTTGGACAAGGCATTATAAATCCCCATCCCTGCAGAGGATTATCACTGTATAAATCACATCCTGCCAGGGCTGAGTGGTGTCAGTGCTTTCCTCTCATAGTTGACATTTATGAATATCTTAACAGAAAAGCTGCCTGAATAGCAATGAATGAGTGAGTGATGAGACAGGGAGCTGTCGTGGAGAGAAATGCCTGTTCTGGCACTGTGAGTGAGGGTTTAACCAGCCTGTCACACTCTCTTAATAACTCAGCTAACAGGGAAAATTAATAGATTTTTTTTTTCTCTCTCTTTCTTTAGTAGAGTCCCAGCATCCCAGCCTGGTGGGGGTGGGAAGGGTTCTCAGAGCCCCCCAGTGCCTCCCTGCCATGGGCAGGGACACCCCTGCTCAGCCCAGGGTACCCCAAGCCCCATCCAACCTGGCCTTGAGCCCTGCCAGGGATCCAGGGGCAGCCTCAGCTTCTCTGGGCACCCTGTGCCAGGGCCTCCCCCCTCCCCAGGAAGGATTTCTGCCTCCCAGCCCCTCTCCAGCTGCCCTCCTGCAGCTGAAGGCCATTCCCCTGGGCCTGGCCCTCCCTGCCCTCAGCACCAGCCCCTCTCCAGCTCTCCTGGAGCCCCTTGAGGGGCTGGAAGGGGATGGAGAACTCTGCACAGCCTTTTCCAGGCTGAGCCACCCCAACTATCCCAGCCTGGCCCCAGAGCAGAGGGGCTCCAGCATTCCGATCATCTCCATGGCCTCGCTCCAACAGCTCCATGTCCTCCTTGTCCTGGGGACCCCTGAGCTGGAGGCAGCACTGCAGGGGGATGTCCCCAGAGCAGAGCAGAAGGGCAGAACCTCCCCCTAGACCTGCTGGTCACACTCCTAGGGATGCCCCCAGGACACAGTTGGCTTTCTGGGCTGTGAGCACACGTTGTTGGCTCATGTTGAGCTTTTTGTCCCAAAGTCCTTCTCCTCAGGGCTGCTCTCCAGCCAGTATCCCCTCAGTCTGTGTTTGTGCTTGGCATTGCCCCAATGTACCTGTTTAGAACAGAATCACAGATTCACAGAGCTGT
>VZTU01017662.1:168085-190624 GCA_013400835.1 Zapornia atra | reverse complement strand
AGCGGCGGCCCGGCCGAGCACAGGTCAGCGGGGGAAGCTTTGGCGCGGCCCTGAGCCGGGCCGCCGCCGTTAGCGGGCCGGATGACGTTAGGTTCGGCCTCCCGCACTCTGCCGGCAGATGCGGGCGTGTTTAGCAGTGGCGGCCCGAAGATAGCGGGGCGAGAGGCCGGGGGAAGTTGCGTGGTTTTTAAGCCGCGCGTCCTCGGTGTGGGCCGCGAGTGACGTTTCAGGCGGGGACCGTCCTTGCCAGCAGAAGGCAGCTGCGGCGGCGGGGCCAGGGCTGGCTGGGGACCCGCCAGGCTCCTGCCCTCGGCTCCCGTGCCGGCTGCAGGGAAGCGGCCTCCTTCTCCAGCTAGAGCCCAAGGAGAGAGGGGACTGGCCGGCTTTAGGTGACGCCGCCGGGATGGAGGATTTTCCGTTGTCTCTTACTGAAAGCACCACGTTGTGCCCTTTGGTTTGAATAGTGCTGCGCTTCCTTAAGCTTTTTTAAAAAATACTTTTCTTAGATATAAGGAAAGCACTTTCCCAGGGCTGGTGGAGCAGTAGAGCAGGCAGCCCGGAAAGGCTGAGTGGGCTCCACTCATGGAGGCTCCCCAGACCTGACTGGACAGAGCAGCCTTTGGTCTTACCTCATAGCAGACCCAGCCTTGAGCTTTTGAGATTCCTTCCAACCTGGGTTATCCCAGGATCCTCTATAGTTTCTTCTATAAAGCTTTATATTAGTCTAGCATGTTTTTGTAATCATTCTTTACCTCATTCCCACTACTGATGCAAAGCAGGGATTCATTTTTGTGTCTGTGAGTGCAGAACTGTGAATGTGTTAATCTGGAAAACCACCTATTACCACTCCAGTTGCCTTCACAAGTTATTCACATTCCATCTACAGGGTAGATACCTACTCTTCTCGGTTAATTTAAAGTCTAGGCGTTCAGAGTTCCATTAAATTCTCTAACCCCTGCTAAGACCTGGCTGCAGGAGATGGGAATGGCAGTAGCAGTCACACTGTTGCTCTTTTTAGTGAAAGACTTTGTGAAAAATATGACATAAGCAGGAGGCTGGTTTGCAAGTTTTCAAAAAGTGAGATTTGAGTCTTTGAGTGGAGATTGAGGAATTCAAAATCTCTGAATGAAATGAGGGATGAATCAGCCTGTCGATCCTAGTAACCATTTCCTACAGAAGACACAGGACTCTTATTAAACGATGAAGCCTGTAACACCTCTTTACTCTGCAGATACAGGTCACTGCAAGCGTGCTAGCAAACAGAGTCACAGATAACTCCCAGGTAGACATCGGTTCACTTCCTTGTTGCTGTTATGACACCTGGTGATAAGAGGGTGCTGCTGGAAGAACAAACACCTAAGATGGCTGCTTTTTTTTTTTTCTTAATCTTGCAATTGATTTACAGTCCCCATAGCAGTAGAAGTATGTAAAACGTTACAGTGGGGTCCTGCATATTAGAACAACGGTCCAGCTTGAGTTTTAGGAGAATTCTGAACTCCTGGAATAGGTTACATACCCTGGAAATGAGATACTGTCATCTCTGGACTCTGAAGTACACCAGATCCTAACTCTTAATCATCTTCTGTAGAACACCGTGACATTACAACTCATTAACCTTATTTTGCATGTTGTATTTTGCTTACTGCTTTACCAGGGCTCCTGAATACCCCAGTCAAATATGGTTTGGCAAATAAGGTTTTCTTTCCTTTTATAGTATTCTGTTTCTGCATGGATTATCCTCACTATCAACAGGAAAAAGAATTAACTATGATGTCAAACATTCTCAAACAACATATAGCTTCTTTTAAGTGAACATAACAATCATTTCCATGTCAGATCTTGAAAGAGGACAATTTACTGTACAATAATTTTTTAAAAGCTCTACAATGGATAAAATGACTGTTATGTTAAACTACTGCATTACTCACAAGGCAATTTTGCTTAACAGCAGGATTACACATTGAAGTAAAAGTCATGGTTAGTTATTTTTCCAGTTTGTACTTTGGAAGTATCATCTGACATCCCAAACAATTTTAACAATAGTTTATTTTGCTGGAAGTTTCCAGCTGAGCTGAGCATTAATGAAGAAAGCTCAGATCCTTCGGAGAGTTGCTTAACTCTGACTGGACCCACCGAATGCAGTGGAGCCACTCCGAGTGCTCGCACACAGGCGGTTGTGTCACTCCCTCTGGAGGAGAGGCTTTAGTTTGCAGTCTCCGTGGAACTGTTGCTTTTCCAGGTCTGCGATTTATCTACGTTTGCAGGATGTTGAGGGCTGTGGGAAGAAATGGCTGGTGGAGCTTGCTGGACAACACTCCTTAGGTCACAAAAGTTTATGAAGATAAAATCATTAGCCTTAGCGTTATCACACAAGCAGCTTTGTTAGGCAATCTGATATTGCCTCAGAGATTTGAAATACTACTAAAAAAACCAAGTTACCAATAAACACCTTCTGTTAATAACATAAGCTTGCACAGAGGAAATTATGTCTTACTTTGTTTGTTTATGATGTAGAAACCTAATAAGAGTCCAGCTTTCAGAAGCTGAAAAACATCTACTTAAAAGCAAAGGTACGCTTTCTTGAGATAAACTGTTTTACACCTGGAAAATATTTAACCTTACCTGGCATCCAGATGGAGTCTCTATCACTTAAGTCCTCTAAACAAGCCATGTATTTACTTAAAAGATAGGCTGTAAAGAAAGTTCTAGGGGTCTTGTGTAGGTGTTCCTGCAGTAGGCTTCTTGGCCTGTCATGTAGGCGATCAGGCTGTGTGATCATAGCAGTCTTTTCTCTCCTAAAACACCCGAACCACCAAAACATAATTTAGCTTAGTGCTCACGTAGGTACTTTTTGAAGCGTGCTATACTTTGGGAGGGGAGAAAGCAACCGTATAAATAGAATTGTCAAACACACAAATTGTTGGGTTGTGGGTTTTTTCTCATTTTCTATTTGAGCAGTTTTAGGCATGTTACCAGGAGCAGCAATTTGTGTGTTTCACAGACCAGCAATTCTCCCTTTCACGCTCTGTGCTTCCAAAGGGGTGTTACGAAAACACCACCCAGGAAGTTAAAGATACACTTGATGATCCTTCCTTTGGCTGCTGCGGCTCCTTTGGCCCTTGCAGAGCAGGTGGCAGCGCATGTGCTAGTGGTGATGGCTGCAGTCAGATGGAACAGAGGTGGTTCAGGGGGTTACCCGCAGCTACTCTACGACTGCTGTGTGGAGCTCAGCCTGGCCAAACACCTATTCCACAAGGACTCTCTGCCTACTGGGCAAGGCTGGAAATGACAGGTGTGACCCGGAGACAGAAACAAGGTGTCAGCACAGACAGCAGGTGTAGTAAAGTGGGTCCTGGAAGAGGCAGAAGGCGGCCTGAAGATGTTAGGCGGTCTTGCTTCCTCCCGCAAAAGACCAGCGTGCTTATTCAGAGCCCAATTAACAGACTCAGCTAGTGAAAAAAACCCACATACATTAAGGTTTTGATGATTTTTTTTCCTCTATTATAACAATGATTTCACAATGCCGTTAGCCATGTATTGCCACTAAGAGCATAGGGGGGGCCTCTGACACATGAAGGATCAAGTCATGCTCCAAACAATGCTTGGGAAGTATAAGCAAATACATTCAGAAGATCTTTAAGCTGGTGTTTTTTTTTTTTTAATAAATTAGTAGAATTACTGTCAAATTAAATTGCATGAAACATTCTTCTAATGTGGTGAGTGAGCTGTAATGCAATTAACAATGTTAGCTGCAGGAAATGGCTGACAGTTTGGTTCTTGTATGACTGCAAGCATTTATACAGGCAGAGCACTGCCCCCACATCAGATCTGTCAGTTCCACATGTTTTTATTCCAGTGAGGCATCCATCAGAGCATTAACCTTTCAAGTTTTTCATGCCATTTCACAGGAAAGCTGAATTTTGTGCTAATAACAAAACCCACAAGTAATTCATTATAGTAGCTTAGTCTAAATGTCAGTCTGAGAACATGATGAGTTATAACTTGTGCCTTAAATGTGTTTTCTTATGGTGGTGGTTCTCTCTCCATAGGGCCGAATTCCACAATGTTCAGAGTTGCTGCTCACGGTGCAAAAGATACATTCACTCTTCTGACAAGATCTCAGTACTGCAACCCGGGATGGAATTTTTCATCAGCATGGACTGAAGCAGCAAGTAGAAGCTTCCCAACACGTTCCAGTTACACGACCGACACAGCATCAAGAGAGGAAAATAAAAAAACCATCGAGAGTCTCTACAGATTGTCAGTGGACATTAAGAAAATACGCAGACTAAAAGAATGGGTCCTTCTCCAGGATGTGGCCTATGTTCAGGAAATTGCTGGTATCTTACAAGAAATGGGTGCGGATGAGACCACCGTAGCCAGTGTTCTAGAACGCTGCCCCGAGGCCGTGCTCCGTACCCCTGCAGAGGTAAACACTCAAAGAGCTCTGTGGCAATCAGTATGCTGGAATGAAAAACAGCTGATTAAATTAATAGAGCAATTCCCAGAGTCATTTTTTACTACCAAATATCACAAGAACCAGGAGGCAAACATACTGTTTTTCCAAGAGTTGGGACTTAAGAATAACATAATCACCAGGTTCTTGACAAGCACGCCCAGCGTTTTCTACAATCCCGTTGAGCAAACCAAAAGCGTGATAGAGACCTTACAACGAAGTTATTTAAGTTTAGGAGGGTCTGATGCGAATATGAAGATCTGGATACTGAAGCTATTGAGCCAAAATCCATTTATTTTATTAAATACCCCCACCTCAATGCAGGAGAACTTGGAATTTCTCCAGAAGAATGGTTTCACTGATGATGAAGTTCTACAGCTGCTGTCCAAACTGAAAGGTTTTATTTTTCAGCTTACACCTGCTACTATGCAGAAGAGCATGCTTTTTTCCAAAAACACCTTTAAGTGCAGTGATCAAGAGTTGAAAGAGCTAGTGCTGAAATGCCCAGCGCTTCTGTACTATTCTGCTCCAGTTTTGGAAGAAAGACTTGAAGGACTACTGAGGGAAGGAGTTTCTGTAGCACAGATTAGGGAGATGCCGATGGTGCTGGAGCTGACAACACAAATTGTTCAGTACCGAATTAAAAAGCTCTCTGCTTTGGGATATGATATGAAGAGTGGAACTCTAGAAAGCTTGAATGGCACCAAGAAAGATTTTGAAGTCAATTATAGTAAGATACAATCAAAGAAGGAGAGACCAATTTTTAACCCTGTTGCTCCTATAAACATTGAAGATTAATGTGAGTGCTGTCCTTTATGTTATGCAAAAGAAAATTATCCAAGAGATATTAGTTCTTTGAGAAGATCCAAAACAGATTTAACCAGATTGTAGGCTTTGTCCTGTATGTGGTCCCAGAGCGGGTCTTCATTACTTCAAGTAATGAAGTCTTGTGTAACTTCATTACACAATTGTAGATTTGTAATACTTTCAAAAAATGTAACAGCACCAGGTTATGATAAAGGTTGCCTTTTTAACCACCCCCCACCCCAAGGGTACTTCTCACATTTCTTTAGTTCTGTTACACTTCCTTAGCTAACAGGGCATTGACTGCTTTGGATTTTCAGCTCTGTCACTGCACTGTCCACCCTGTGGTAGGGACTAATGCAATCCTTACCCAAGAAAGAAAAAAGGAGGGCAATTTCTCCAGCAGTGTTCATCAGCCCACTGGATCACTGACTTCCGGAGCCTCTTCTAGAGTTCCATTCCTCAGTGCTGACATAAGTAGCTCTAGCTCCTGGATCCTGAACTGCAGCAGGCTGACTTCCTGGATATGGGAGCCTCAGTAGAGCGCAGCCTGCAAACAGGGGAGGACATAGTACTTCTATTTGGTGACTACTAATAGAAGGCCCTAGTGTGCTTGGCATACAAACTGTGACACAGAGAAACAAGAAAACTTCCTTTGCAGTTCTGAGACCTCAAAACATCCTCCTTTTGCAAAAAGGTTTAGGACAGAAAGAAATACTGTAACTGCTGTTGTCTAGTTCTCACTATCTTCTTTTCTAGCAAGATTGATGGAGATACTCCAGTTGGGTCTCAGATGAAAGTAGGAAAGAGGAAAAAGTCATGCTTTTATATTAGGTGCAACAAGACTCTCGTCTGTAAACACCTGGTGATATTAAAAATGACTAGCAGATTTGCAAACAGCTGCCAGTTGCTAAATATATGGGTGACATCGCTTCTCCAGTATCACTATATGGTAATTGTTGACAAGTGCTGGCTTTCAAAATAGTTAACTATCTGAACTGTCTGGCAGTGTTTAAGTTGTCAGGTTTATATTTATTTTCATTTATGGGCTGTGAATAGTAATATAAAATAGTAGAATCACTGACGCTCATCTCAATAGAATTAGGATCACCAGTTACTTTCTCAGAGAAACTTTCCTAAGCAACTGTTCCAAACACATTCCCTCCTGACAACAGGAGGAAAAAAGTTACACCCTCCCCCCCCCATTCAGGGCCATTTTCCAAGGTCATTTTTAACAGACATTTTGGCAGCAAGTGCAGGGTTCCTTTTCTTAAAGAGAAGTTTTGAATTGCTGAGGAAAGCTAGTATTGAATTACTGGTTTAAAGGGTGGGCTGCGAGATGATGGTTTTATATGGCCTGCCATGTTATCTGTTGCGAGCTTGGAAAGGGCTAGAAACATCTGGTCAGAGCAGTGCCAAGTCTCAGCAGCTGAAGGTCTTTGACCGCTGTGCAGGCGAGTGCCGACGTGACAGCAGCTTGTGGGGGTAAATGCCGCTCTCATGAGAGCACATGTGACTGTGGGGAGAATCCAAGAAGGAGCACGTATCACCAGCACGGTGACAGTCAGGCTGCCTTCCTAAGCCATTTCTTTGATGGCTCTTCAGAACACATTACCTTTTTCTAAGAGGAGACAGGGAAGACAGCCACATTAAATTCACAGGAACTCACATTTGCCACTTTTTGACATCCTTCAGCACTCAGCTATTGAGCAGAGCACAGTATTATTTGTATTCAAAAGCATCTCTCCCTTCAGACCCAAGGGGGCATTTCAGCTCTCCGCAGCGATTCACAGTACAATCCCCAGTGCTGAACCACAGAACTGATCCACGGTTTAGAATGAAAAGGAAACCATGACATAAAACAATGTTTTCCCTGAAAATCTGCTTTCAGCATTTCTACAGGTATCTGGTTCTTGAAACAGCTTATTCCCATCACTTCACAGTATTTCCAGTGGCAACAGACAAAACAGGAAAGTGACATATTTCCTTAATTGAGTCACAGCCAGTTATCGCAAACTCATTTTCCATTCTGAACATTTCAGTCCCTCCTCCCCTTTCAAAACACCAGCAGAAAGACTCCCTTTCTCTACCAGCAGACCCAAATCCATTCAATCCTTTATTCATACTCTCTGCCTGGGACTCATTTCTCTCTTCTTCACAGGATTAATTTATAATAAAGCTTCAGGGAAGCTCCCAAGTACCAGAACGTTGTACAGCTGAAACCCGCTTCCTCGTCCCTTGCTGTTGCTCACAGTGAATGTGAGCCCATCTACACTGTTTAAGTCTGGCAGATAAAAGCCTGCAGCACAGCCTTGTGCTACAGCGAGCAGCCAGGCATACACAAGTAGTCTTCATAAACATTTCCCCTTTTGAAATGGGGGCTGGGAAAAGGAAAGTGAAATAAACCCATGACAAAAATAACTCCCAAACACAAGAACAACCCCACTCCCCCTAATAATTTCAGACTCTGTATTTCATTCAGCTCACTATGATCTTAACATCAGGTATCCTCAAGCCTGCGTTTGGGGGGCAAGGGGGAACAAGCAACAAAACAGTACCAGGGATTGCATAACTACGCACAGCCAACACAACAGGGAAGTTTGAGGTTTTGTTAGGAGCTGGCTAGTGCTATTTAGATGTGGATAAAGGACACTGTGGGGCATGATACAGTGGGAAGACTTAGACCCAAGTATGCCTTTCTCCCCAGAGTAACTAAGGAAGCTTTCAAATGTCTGAAACAGCAACAGTTTAATGTTTCACAAGAGTCAGGACAGAATCAGAACAAGATTTTAAGACGAAGCAAGTTTCGTAAGTGAATAGAAAATATGCAGGGTATAGGACAAAGCTATTTTCGAAAACTAAAACCATATGCCACATTAAAGTGTTTCAGTTACAAGAATGAAATGTAATAACTACAGGATACGTTAGGAACAAAACATAATGAAGTACTGGCAGCTCCTGGAGATCTAACATTGCTTACCTTGGACCACATTTGTTTCACATCAGGTTTCATAGTATAAAAATTAGAGAATGTCATTAAAAAGGGGTACGACCAGTTCAACATTTGCTTTCAGAAAACAGGAAGGGTTTGGTTGAGTGTCACCAATCTCACTCTGCTCCAGACAGGTGACTCTTTAGAGTTCAGCATAGCACTCTGGGGGTACGTCAGCACTGGAAACTGCAAGAGAGCAGCTGACTACCTTACTTGCTGCAGCCAGACTGCCTCCAATACCTAAGCCAGCCCATTTGTAGAGCTAATTGGTATCCTTAAACTACACGATATTCTATGCAATTAGCTTTTGATTATGCAGAACAGGTGATGTGTCTTCCATTTATTGCATATACTTACCTCATTGCAGCCTCGCAGCAGAATGGAACTAAGCAGCTGGTACAACTAGCAAAAGGAGCAGAAAATGCCATCACCTGGGTTTTTGCTCTCCTCACAGCCCCAGATCCCTCCCTGTGCTTATGAATACCATGCTACCAGCATGTACAGCAATTACCAATACCCAACAAAGATGCTCTGGGCTACAGTTGAAGTACCCATGGCTCAGAAAGACTAGGCAACGACTAACATAACTTACATATAGTGTACTTTCAATGCCCATGAATATAGGACCAAGTTTTAGACAAACGATGTGGTTTGATATTTTTAATTTCAAAAAAGTCTCACTATATATCCTTCTCATACAACCATAGCCCCTGAAAAAGTAAGCTTATATGCTTACAAGTTCTCTGTAGGAACACAACTCTTTAGAAAATACTGCATACACAACATTCACAGCTTCCTCCTGTGGGCTTCCCAAGAGGTTACTTATTTGCAAAGTCAGTACAAAAAAATAAAATCACCCACACCACCTCTTTAAGGCAACCTCGAGCTGTGTATTACAAGTGCATTTTGCCTCACACTGCAGAGGACCTACAGATGTTTCCACCTGAGGTGTGTCAACATTTGGAATATGTCAGTACACCATTTACTTGGATGGATTTTTTTGTGTGTTTTTTTAATAAGGCCTCATCTACCTATTTTGGTTTGTTTTAAATAAAAGTATTGCATTTTACTCAAAAATCAAAACTAAAAGGATGAGAAAAAGATGTAGTGAAAAATTCTCCACATTTGCTTAAACAGAGCAAGAAGCTAACCTGGCACATCACGGATGAGACAACAGCTTTCCTCGTTCTTCAGTGGTTTCCAACTACACAAAGGAATTCCTTTCAAGTCGGGATAGTTGTGCTAGATGACCACAATCAGCCTAGTTCCCATTTATTAGAAGCAAGCTTTCACTTGCAGGAGATAGACACACATCACTACTTACACCTGAGATGGAGCAATCTTGTTTTCAGTAAAAACTGGCAAAGTTTCATATACCAGGATTCATAAAGAGACCCTAAAGCTCATTCTGTGAACTGTGCTGAAACGACAGGACAGTTCTTCACGCAGCTTCACCTAGTAAAATATTTTCTCTGATCAGGCATTAAGTTACTTTACTCTTTATGATCCCTTCTATTGTGTTGTTAAACTTTCCTGCTTCTACTTCCCACTCTCATTTCCAGTTTCTGCACGCCTCCATTCTATCTGCTCCAGACTGCACTGGCTTAGGGTGGTCACTGATGGTTTGCAGACTGCCTGCCAATATAGTTTCCTAACCAAAACTATCCGGGTAGGTCTGACAATGTCGTTCCACAGCTGAAGGACCCTTAGCGGGATGTAGAAACCACTGAGAACAGTAAACAACATCTCGTCATATTGATGGTATGGCAGAGATTACCAAGTGTCTATGCCCACATTTTAGTCCAAAACTGCAGAAGATTTACAGTAAATCAATACTCCAATATGTATTATCCCTCAGATACACTTACTCCTGTAGTTATCAAGTGTAACATTTCACCAGATACAAAGCTTCCATCTAGGCTCTACGAAATCTTCATACTCTGTGCTGTGCAAGCTGCTTCTGTCCTTTTCAGGTGAAACCAAGTTACTTGCACAGCTCTTTAGAAGATAAAGTGTCTAAGACACATGGCTTCTCACAATCCAAATCTGAGATTTAAACGCCACCGATGTAATATTCTGGAGTATCAAGTATGTCTCAGTTTTGACGTTAGTCAGACTTATCCTTTTTCTTTCCTGTTAAAGGCACTTTACTGGCAACAGCAGATCCCACAGCTGTAACGCCTCCAGCCACAGCAGAAACGCTTCCTTTGACTAGCCCCACTCCCATTGAAGGCACAGATGTGACTGCTGTTTTGGTAATTTCCAAGCTCTTCCCTCCAATCCAAGCAACACCCCCGATTGTGGCACCAACAGCTCCTTTTGTGACACTGAAGAGGCCACCAGTCACACGGGAAAGCATCCCAGGCTGCTGTTGTGGATGGTCTTTTAAGGAACCTAAGGGAGGAAACAACAAGCAGATCAGTCATAGTGCTATGATCCAAAATAAGACTTACTCCTCGGTACTTCCTTTTCCAGCCTAACAGCCATTGCATGACCACTGTTCTTGGACACTTGTACCACAGCTCTGAAGAAGAAAAGACACTTTGCTGCAGCAGGACACACTCAATGCTGTTTTCTACAACACAGGTCGATACCGAGCCCACAGGTATCAGGCATGCAGCTCCCAGACAGTCTTATGTCACAAACTTTTGTCCTAGGTGTGCACCACCACCTTGCAGACTCTGGAAGGTCTCATGGCTAAATCAGCCCCATTCTGGACTTCATTACTCCTGTTCTCCCCTCCATCTTAATAGTAAGAGTTAACCCACAGGAGGGGATCCCAAAAGTGTGCTTGCTGTTCAAATCTTTAAAGAAGGACTGGAAAAAGTTCCTGGAGAAACAAAGTTTTATTTAAAACACCAAAATAACAAACCCAAAACCCCTGTTCCTCAAAGAGGCCTCACCTTGAAACAAAGGTGTTTCCTTAATAATTCCTGTTCTGAGGATGAGTTTTGAAGGGTTGTATGCAGGGGTCAGGAAAGATGAAAAGAAGGTTACAAACAAAAGCAATCAGAGAAGTCAAAAGAAATGTGAGAAGGACAATGCTGATACCAACTCTCTTCCTTTCTTCATCATGCACACAAGTTTAATTTTCTTCCCAAAAGGTCTTTCCTGTAACATGCATAGCAAAAGGCAGGGAAGAAGTCCAATGGCCAAATAAGCTCATTAAATACGATGAAGCAGCTCCCTTTCTTAGGGGAAAAAACCAGGGAAAACTAACAGAAGAACAAGCGGAGCCACAGGGGCCAGAGCTAGGGAAGAAGCAAACATGAAATAAAGAGGCGAGGGAGTCATCAGCAGAAAGAACATGCTTGGATGAGGATGATGAGTCTTGAGAGGAAGGGGAAAAAAAATCAGGTCTAGATCCACCAAAGACCTGTGTCCAGGCCCTGTCAATGCATTCACTCCACGCTGTGACATGCTTTAGGAAAACCAGCAGAACAGGTATCTGCCTCCAGCACCCTGACTGCTGACAACTTCTTGACAGTTTCTAAGAGTCACCTCCCAGCACGCATTCATGAGATGAAAACCAGGGTGAACAGCTTCCCATGTACCTCCAATGAGTTTGCGATAGTGCCAGGACTGACCCCGCACTCAGAATCCGTTAGAGCGTGAACTCTGGAGTTCCTGTGTGTGTGCCCAGAATAATTCTAACCAGCATGAAAAAGAAGGTAAACCAGATCACTCCTAAGTCTAGTGAGAAGAGTTCCCCATTTGGGGGATGGCTCTACCATGGTACCTTGCAGCCACCTTCTTGCTGAAAAGAGTTCCAACAGCAAACAAGAATCTGAATGAACGCAGATTGCAAAGGTTGGCGCTACTTGCAAAGCAGAAAATAAAGCATTAGAATAGCACTACCATGAGCACAAATGTATTTCTTTAAATCACTTGTCAAATGTGACTTGGACAAACTGGAACTGGAATTTATATCTTTATGAAACACTGGAGATTGACTTTGGAATTGAGCCATTCCTCCAAGGATTTTTTTTTGGCAGGCTGTTCAGAGAGATGATCTCCTTGCCAACACCGAACTGTTTACCTTCCATCCACATTTGGCCATCTTTCTATGGCTGTGTAAGCAGATCATGTATGAAGGCTTTGAATGACATTTAAAACAGGGATGTTCAAGGGTATTCCAACATTTTAACTGAACTCATAAGGCTTAAAGAATGTGCATGGAAGAGTCAAATCAGAAAGGCCTCTTCAAGGATGGAGTTTCCATTAAGATGGGCTGTGTTTTATTCTACTCCCCCTAACTGTACCAACTTTCTTCATCTAGTTCAACTTCATATTTAAACTGGTTATTGCCATACTGAAAGAAGATACTGTGCAGAAGAAAGTCAAGTCTCAGTTGCTCATGAATTTGAAACAGAACCTTGTAATACCTACTGATGATCACAGTCAGCTGTTATGCTCTGAGTCTGGACAACCTACTGAATATTCCAGGAAGATAAAAAAATGCTCACTTGTTTCACTGCCTTCCTCAAGAAAGAATCAGTAGTTGTAGTTTACTAGCCAGATCACTGTTCACTTTCTATACATGAGGTTTACTATGTATAAAACAAGTACATTTTTAAGGGCAAAAAAAAGATTTAAAAAAAGCACCTTAAAAATCAGACTTGAAAATAGTTTCCAAGCTGGCATTTGCTTTCAGAAAGGTTTCCGGGATACTGACAACCCCATAAAAGCTTAAAAAGAAAGGTTTTATCCTCACACCATGATACTGTAACAACAGAGTTTAAGAACCACTGTACCATGAAGATCTGTTTCTCCCTTTCCTCTCATTTTCTTGTACTTGTGTTTCCCTGACTAATAGCTGTTTAGGGTGAGCTATTCCCCTTCTGCTGCAGTTAGTGGATAATACTGTCGTTCAAGGAAAGTAAATGGTTCTGTTATACACCATATCAAAGCTGAGAAAAACACCCAAACCAACCAACCAGAGCTTTAATGGCTGTTGTAAGTTGAAGAGCAATGAAACAAGACGAATTCAGACTCACTGACATCTACATCCAACACATCTGGTGTTAAAGCCAGCGGAGATGGAACACAGGCAGCCTGTGGGCCAGGAACGGGTTTGATCCCGTACGCTTCCCGGCATGTTACGCAGACAGGACCCTCCCCAGTCCCACCGCTGCACAGCCGGAAGGTAACGCTGCTTGTCTGCAGCTGCATTTCCTCTGCAGATCTAAGAGCTGATTCAAGATTCATTTCATTCAGGAGACCATGATGCCACTGCATTAATGAAGGCAAGGGTTCCTTTTTAGGAAACCACGAGATTAAATCAACAGTTAGAACCCCAATTAACTGTATGATGTAAAAGGGTCTCCAAAAGCAGTAATAAAGTTCTGTATGTTTTTAAATGCATCTTGTTTAAGAGCCACAAGCACTGTGAACTCAGCAAGGTGTTGAAGAGTGAAGCTGCGCTCTTTCCCTCTCGCATAATGAATGGCAGAAATAAATACCCCTTGGACTGATTAATATATCTGGAAACTAGCCTGCAAATCATGTCCTTCAGCATCTGCCTATCTTCTCTATAATTAATCAGTACAGTTGTTTACTGAGTTACATTCAGTGGCCTTACTCTAGTCAGTGAGAAGTGAACAATAACCTGGGCTCAGCTAGCTTAACTTTCATTTAAGTAACAGAAAGGTGTTCAACTTGCAGATCTGTTTGGTGGGGTTTTTTTGGGTTGTGGGGGTTTTTTTTGTTTTATTGGGGTTTTTTTTGAGAGAACTGAGCCCATGATGAACTTCTATGAATTTGCTTCATATTATGAAAACCAGTACATACCTTCTGGTGGTTCATCTTGAAGGTATGATGGGACTTCCTGTTGATTTTTGTCTGTTTGATTCATTATTGCCTAAAAAAAGAAAGTCACATCACTATACATCTTTTCTGGCAAAGCACAGATGTAATTCATGAATCAAAAATTCACGTAGTTTAAGTTCCACAGAGAAGAAACTTTTTTCATTACTTTAGGTATGGTAAAATGAAATAATTTATTTCATTAGGTAAGCTAGTGGCTCCTGCCAAACTACTGCTCTTTTTGTTATTAGACTGTGCTTTTGCATTCTTCTGCCAGGTTTGGTACTTGAAAAAGGAGTTCTCCACCACAGCAGACTTAGCAAGAGCTGCTGCTCCACACAAGTGTATCTCAAAACTAAAAGACACACTGTGAAGAAACCCAGTGTGAGAATACAACAGCCGCTGCCATACAACAGCTTATGTTTATGTGCTAAAAAGGAAAAGCCTAGTGATCATAAGAGGTGGTGGGCACTAGAAAAACATCAGCAGCACACCTCTAAGACCTGTCAGTACCTGGAAAGCAGCAGTTTCAACAGACAAGTCCTTGCCACACAATTTGAGGAAGTACCATGCAAACAAAATGGAAGACGTTATCATCTAGAATCACAGAATATCCTAAGGTGGAAGGGACCAAATAAGGATCAAGTCCAACTCCTGGCTCCACACAGGGTCAGCCAAGTCTGAGCATGTGACTCAGTGCATCGTCCAGATGCTTCTTTAGCTCAGTCAGGCTCAGTGCTGTGACCGCTTCCCTGGGGAGCCTGTTCCAGTGCCTGACCACCCTCTCAGTAAAGAGCCTCTTCGTAATATCCAGCCTAAACCTCCCTGTTCTCAGCTTCATACTGTTCCCTTGGGTTCTGTCACTGGTCACCAAAGAGAGGAGATCGGCACCTGGCCCTTCGCTCCCCCTCCTCAGGACACCATAGATCGCTTACATCTTCAAGCAGTATTGCATACATGGTGTGGTGACAGCTGCAGAACTAGACTGTTCTCTCTATACAAGCTTTCCAAAGAAAACATTTTAGAAAGACAATTTCTTTACACCAAAATGCTGTTTCCTAGAGAATTTATAGAGCAGCAGCCCGTAACATTTGGGAGAAGCACAGGAGAATGCTCAATTCAGCAGCTCTGTGTACTACCCTGTCCCTTCAGAGGAGAAGAAAGCAGTATCTAGTCCAGGTTTCCCACAGCATGCCATGGTGTTTGGTCCTGCCTCCCATGAGCTCTCCTGACAATCCTACTTTTCCTCCTCAGCAAGCACCAAGGTGAAAGGAGGAAAAAAACCCAAACAAGTTGCATTGTACCACTCAGCATCCTTCTATCTTTTTGCCAGTGGCCTCTTAGTTCCCTTCTCACAGCACGTATGTGCACACCTTTAAATAATGTAATCTCTTCTAGGAGTCACCAACCACCACAAAAATAATCCCAGCCTCTCTAGCTGTGCCCAGATGGCTCCATACCTCCCCGGGTGAGAAAACAGGGAATGGGACCTGAAGAAGGCATGTGGAGGTAGAAGCAGAACTTGAGGGTGGGAAGACTCAGCTAGAAAACAGCTCAAGCCCTCACAGTGCAATTATGAAGTCAAAACATCACAGTAAAAAACTGTACCCACACACTAAATGATAGAACTTCAGATGCGAAGCAATCCTAAATTGCATATTAAAGAGTCCCTGCAATCAGCACTAAGGGAGTTTATGACTCAGAAAACATGGGTACCTCTGCACAAGCAGCTGAACGGGAAAACAAGCTAAAAAACCCTACTGCCAGGAAGGCTGATTTGATGGCAGTGCTGAACAAGTACCTCTTGAGAGCCAGAAACTCAAACGCGGAAGCGAGCAGCAACACATCAAGGTGGAAGACTAAATACAGGATGCTAAGATGCAATTTGGAGAAGTACCAGTTCTATAATTCCTTGGGTGGTTGATTTTGCCACAGGTGTAAGTCAGAGGGGGAAAAAAGAAAAAAAAAAAGAGAGCCTAACCAGTTACAGGGAGCAGGGGAGGGCAACCGGGTTCTGAGAAAGGGCTGGATTCAGCTATTAGGTGATTTCTTTGCTTTAATCTAATGCAGGTTGGAAGAAATGCAAAAATTTTATCCTCACTGTCTGAAGTTACGTGTCAGTGGTTGGTTTCCAACCTGAACAATATCAAGGAAGAGAATGCAGACAGCCTAAGGCCTGATGTTATTTTACCAAAACATCTGGACCAAGCTGAAGTAACTGACTCTCTGCTTAATATGTCACCATTTGTTCGTTAAGATGATTACTGTATCAGGAATTCAGAAGTTTGTTTGTTAGGGAAAGTCCTAAAAAAAAAAAAAAAAAAAAAGAGTCACAACCTAGCAAGCCTTGCTTCAAACAAAGGAATAACAGTGGCCACAATCATTTTACAGCAGAGGCCAAGGAAACACCAATTAAAACAAGAGAAATTAGTTTTTTATAAGGAACTACCTCTGCTAACGTATTTGTATCTAGCCTGCATGTAACTCAAAAGAAACCCAGATGTAATTGCTTGTTTGAGCTTCCAAAAGTTTCTGTCAACAATTCCTCCTAAGAGACTCAGAAAAGTTACTTCATCTCATGAGGAAAACCAAAATACTGTCAGGGATTATCAACAAGTTTAGAGGGGAGCTGGAGTAAGTTACCCCTTCCTAAGATGGCAGAACACTAGAAAGTGTCCCAAGGCTCCAGACAAGTTTTTCTATTTTCCACTACTAGGAAGGTGCTGGACACAGCAGGACTGACAGCAGTCAGGGTCTCTTGTGCCAGGCATCACATATGTTTTTAATTAAGGCAAGACCTGTCCAGTGGAAAGAACAAAGACAGGCAAACAGGGGAGGGAGAAGCTGCCTTTGTAGCTTTGTAGCCCAGGTTGGCCACTGTCAGAGTTGTCGGCAGTTCCTCCAAAACTAAAGGAGCAAAATGATGTATGGGCAGGGGAGTTTCACAGCAGTTTCCAGTTCAGCAGTAATATATTAAAACAGAAGTGTAAAAAACAATAAAAGTCACAGCACTACATAAAAAACAGTGAGGAGACAAGGTATTCCCTCCCTTGCTACCTAGAATCTCGAGGGTACTTAATTCTTGGCCCCAACTCCATTCAAAGTTAGACAGGAATATTACCCAATGCATCAACTCACAGGCAATGATTTAACACACAGCTCCTAAACCACAGAAATACTTCACTTTTACAGCTACACAGACCACAGCGGTCTGCCTTCTACAGGTCAGGCATCAGGAACCTGCTGATACCAGACATCAGAAGCCAGTGGAGTCCTACGTGGGCCTAAGAGCGCAGCTAAGGGAGAGTAAGTCACTGCTGCTGGGACCAGATTTGTTCTACACAGAAGGCAACCTTCAGAGGTCTGCAGATCAGAAGTTGAAGACTAGTGTACGATGTGTCATTCCACAGGTGCCTAGAAGCACTCCAGGGATGCTCCAAGAGATGTGCCTAACCAGCTTGTGCTAGTTTTTACTTCTAGTTTTCCCAGTGCATTGTTGCGAATGAAGAAGGAATGACATGGCTGTCAGAAAGGGCTCACAGCTTGACTCAAAACAGAGCTCACAAAGCACAACTGGAGTCCTTTTGTTTTTCTGTAGAAGCTCTCCAGTGAAACACAGAATCAAGACCAAGATCCAACAAAAGACTTAAAATTTTCTGCTTAAGATATCTAGGTTACATCCTGCATCACACATCCTTGTAGCCAATGTAACATGTCAGGAGACTGAAGAGCCTCTGAAAAGGGATCCAAAAATCCTGTGTGCCAAGCAGGTTGTGGCATATCTGGTGAACAGGCAGTACTATGCACAGGAGCGTGTCTTAAACCTGGCTCCCCTCCAGAGACTTAAGGTGAGTATTTCTATTGACTGGAGGTCAAAGGCCTGGAATAACTGCTTGGTGGCAGATGACTTCATCCAATCTTTAGACGAAGATGGCAGGAAGACTTTTTTTTTTTCCTCCTTAAAAATTTCAGTTAGAAACCACTGACAATCTTATACGTAATACTATCAAGGTGACAGCACTCACAGTTCAATGTCTCCTTTGTCTAATAAGATCCAAGCTCGTATGTCACACGTTGCACCAGGCCCCTGGTCACCAGACTGTATCCTAAGGGAGGCTCCTCTTCACGCTCTCTGCTGAAGGTGTGTCCCCACAGAGAAGAAAGCAAATTCATGAGACCAAATAAAGATTACAACTCAGCAAACACCTATCTGGAGGTGCAAGGATAAGACTTTTGTGCAGAGAATTAGATCATTCAGGCATGGTATTAAGGAACTTTGGAAACTGAGGGTGGAAGCTGCATGTTCAAAGTCCCTTATACACAGAATCATTAGTCACAATTACTCCCAGTATTGCAAGCGCATGCAAAGAGGCAAAGATCTATCAAAAGCCTGAACCTTTGGAACTCTTCTGATGTGTTTTTCAGAATCTTCTTCAAAGTATGCTACAGTTGGCATTTTCATCTTGTGATGCCAAATTCAACATCTTGCATCACTGGGGAAAAACCTCTGGCTTCCTTTAACATCTGTATGAACTGATGACAGGGAGCAATGTGGGATCTCTACAAATCCTGGCAGAACTCATACAGGCATTCATGAAGACATCTAGCATATCAGTGGCACCCTCCAGTCTCCTTCATCCGTGCAGATGAATAGGGAAGCTTTTTATGTTCTTACATTAAGAGCTGGAAGCAAACCCAGAACTTCAGAGATTTGTAACAGGGACACCACGTAAACTACTTTCTGTGGGGTGTTTTTCCTGTACACTTGTGAGGGGGCTAGTCATTCAAGAGTAGGTGATTATGTCTCATATTTGACAATACATTAAGATATGTATTAACCTCTATACTAAAAAAATAAAAGATGGAAGTCACTCTTTCAATTGTTTTTAAAGAGAAAACACACTTTCACATTGTCAGAACATGATATAGATAGGAAGCTTCAAAGTTTTACACTTCCTAAAGAAAGCACACTTTGTGCTGTACAGAAGTGGTTTAGAAGAGGATTTTTAATTCAGGAGCTATTTATAACATGACCACTGCTGTAACAGGACCCTGAATGAGAGTGCTGGGGAGCTCTGAAGGTAACAGTGCAGCCACACGTACATTCACAAAGCTGATTAAAACAAAGCTTCCTCACCAAATATATTCCTTTGTCTTCGTCTAGTTAGTTGCTTCCACACAAGTATTCTGCATACACCTACGAGAGAAACAGAAGGTTAATGACATCTTATGGAGCAGTGCTACTGTCACGTACCCGCCATGGGAACATCATGCGAATACAAAGCCCCACAGCAGGGAAAAAGCACACTCAGCACAACCTTGATATGTCAAAAATCTGACTAGATTTATCCCACCAAAACACAGATTCCTTCTGCGTTCTTGGACAATGGTGATGATTTTATTTGCCCTGTATGCTGTCATGAGGATTACTACTGAAGTGTGGTAATCAACATTAAGACACGAGTCTGCAGTTCTCCTTAACGAGTCTGCAGTTCCTGGACAGCAATTTGTGTAAAATTTTAGCCTGCCATGGAGAAGTGGTCTCTAACCATTACAGACATGTGCTCCACTTCCTGAGCTTCAGATGATGCTCTTGATGTCTTCCTGACTTCACAGACAAAAAGCCCTACTGTTTCAGCACAGCAAACCTGGCCAAGGCAGCAGCCAGTAAAGGCTGGTTTGTTTCAGTGCCACTAGTCAGATATTTGCGGGTAGCAATGAAACTACCCAAGGATGGGGCCAATTTCAGTTGGCAGCATAATGCTGCTCCAGAAGGCTGCAGCAGCAGATGCCAGCGCTGGAACTATTCACCTGACAGAACTGCAAACAAAACGGGCACCTCGTCTTAGTCCACCAAGAAAAAAATATCTTCCCTTTGCCCACCAGCTATGCAGAGAAAGCTCAGCAACAGAGCTGATGGAAAACAGTCCAACCCCTGCCATATGCACAGCTCTCTTTCCCCTTTTCCAGCAGCCACAAAAAACTTCAAAATGAATCTGATGTCTTTCATGCACATACATACCTGAAAAAACAAGTTTTAGGGATGATACTTCAAGAAATACATTTTGGAAAGAGTAACAGTGCTCTACTTTCCAAATTAAACAAGGAAATAGGCATGAAGCCAAAAAGGTAATCCCACCCATGGCTGCTCTTCAGGGTACTGCTTCAAGCTGCACAAGCAACCCCTGACTATTATCTTCTCTGCTTTATGCCTTGGAGTGGGGCTTGTAACATGTTCTGGGTAAGAGTCTCAGCACTGTTTGTTCTCTCAGACACCGCCCTCCGCGCACAGCCGATACGCCAATGTGTCTTTCTGTTAGTTACTGCTGAGGAAACAGTTGACTGAACTTCTGCAAGAAGAAACAGTCGATGCTTTACAGTAGAAAAAACAAATCCAGGCACATAGAAAGCATGTAGCTAAATACCAAGAGCATAGCTGACACTTCAACAAGCCCTCTGTTTAACAGCCAAGTTTCAAACTTCAGATTACATACAAAACAGGACCAGCTGGGAAGCAAGGGGGGGCAGGGGAAAGACAAGAGTTTTCAGGGAAAGACTACAGCAAGTCAATCAGAAGTTTCCAGGTGTGAACCACAGCTTGCGTTTAAAAGTGTAGTGGGATGGGCTACCCTACCCAGCCCCCCCCAAAGACAGATACCAAGTCTATCATATGAAATATAAACAACAGCCCAACAGTATGCAGGGTTGAACACACAGCTGGGAAGATACTGCAGCCTGCATTAAAGAACAAACACACACCATGATTAAAGGCAAAAAAGGAGGCATATTTCCGGAAAAAAAACCCCACAACCCAACCCTTAGCTCTGCCCAGGACATGACATCACTGTATCTGCCTATATGAGAACCTAGCATTCCTCCACCACTCACAACTCAAGTGCAGTTCAGGCTGCAGAGAGGCTCTAGGGAACACCTGATGTTGCAATCGAATTTCCTCCAAAGCAAAGATTCACAAAATACCAAATCAAAGGCAGCAGTAACCCTGTGAATAAAAAGGGGAATTCCCTTTTCTAGTCCTGCAAAACTGATTTCTAGAAATTAAACGGTAAATTCCAGTAAGGGACAGGGTACAGCTTCAGAAATGCCAAGAACTTGCTTTGTTTTACTAGTCCTGTCAACCTCTGCCTCCTGCTAGCTCAGCTTTCTAAAGCGGAGCCTTCCCCGTTTCTTCCAATGCTTGCCTAAAGCCTGAGCTCCACACCCACCTCACCTCTCCTCCTCCAGGAGATCTGTAAGACAAAACCTGACGGTGACTAACAGCTAGGGTGATAAAGCAGCTGCAGAATTTCCTTTCCACCCGTTAATCAAAGAATGAATGCATCCACCACCTGTCTGTAGGCTCCTGCCTGACATTCAGACCTGTTCATTTGCCAGACAAAGACCACCTTTCAGTTTGTGCTTTTGCAACACAGTCCAGTGCTACACTCAAGAGGCAACAGGAACTCTACTGAATGTTTAACCACAGCTTAACAGAAAGCTTTAAAAAAAAAAAATCTAGCTAGTATTTACTGAGCAGCCTTAAAACTGATGTGTGTATGAGCCAAGCCATCTTGCATGCACCCTTCCAGTTACACGGAGCAGTGCTCTGGACACACTGAAGCAGGCTATGTGTCTTTGGTATTTACCACCCTTATGGAGAGACATCCTGATTCAGAGTTCTTGTTCTCAGTCCAGTTAAGTGAGCAGAAGGAAGCATTTAATCTCATCCGCAGAGGCCATCTATAAGCTTTGCACGATGACCAGGGCCAGCTGCGAGGCTAAAATAACAAAGACTTATTTCCAGGCCAACCCCACACAAATGCCTAGGCTAGGCGAATGCTGAAAGCTAAGCTGCTTCCAAGCCGTTTACAAAAAACTCCTCCAGATTCTGCTCCATCAAGCCGGACTTGAAAGAAACAGATGAAACAAAGAGAGGTTACTGCAGGGAACACCCGAGTACGACTAAGTTTATAAAGAGAAAACCCAAAACAAAGCTGCTCCTAGCACAGAGAAGTTCAAGGGGAGAACGAGCCCGGCCAGGAGAGAGGCCAAGGGGAGCACGGCTTCTCGGACGCCCTCCCGGGTGGGCGGAAGGCGTTCCGCCACGGACGCGGGGAGCGCGGCGCCCGGCCCAGGGAGAACGGCAGCGACAGGTCGCGGCGCCCGTCCCCGAGCCCGGTTCCGCACCCGAGGAGATGCTGAGTCCGGCACGTCGACGGCTCACAGCCCTCGCGTAGGGCGGCCCAAGGCCCCCCCGCCCCCGCCACGTCCTCCCCTCGCAGCTACCTGCCTCCCTGGCGGAGCACAGGAGGCGGCCCGGCAGCGACCCCCCGCAGCGACCCCCGCCGGGCCGAGCCCGCCGGGCACCTCGGCGCAGGGCGGCGGCACTGACGTGGCAGCCAAGGCCGCGGCTGAGCCGCTACGGCCAGCCCAGCACTCCCTCCCTCACGCCCCCCGGTGCCGCGGCAGGAAGCACAAAGGCGGG
>VZTU01017662.1:145513-167872 GCA_013400835.1 Zapornia atra | reverse complement strand
GCGGCCCCCTCGGCGGCCGGGGGGCGCGCAGGCGCCGCCGCTCCCGCCCCCTCCCCGCCCCGGGGCTGCTGGGGGGCCCCCGCGGCGTCCGTTACCTCCCACTATTCTTCGGCGCCACGCGTCTCTGCCGGGCGCCCGCGGAGGGCCTGCACAGGCCCCCGCCCTGACCCTCATGGCCCCCGCCGGCATCTTCTTCTCCGGGGAGAGGGACAGGCCTAGCCACGCGCGGCCCGGGCCCCCGAAGAGCGCGTGTGGGCCGCGCGTTGTGGCTGCGGGGCCGGGGCACAGAGGTGAAGGAAGATGCGGTAGGGAAGAGGAGAGGAGAAAGGGGATGACAGCCTTGCCATGGCTGACTGAGATGCTGCAGGGTGCAGGAGTTTGGCTCCCAGCACTCTATCTAGTGATACATCACGCTGTAACCTTGTATATAGTTCACAGAAGGGCAGGGGTTGGAAGTGACCTCTGGAGATCACCCAGTCCAACCCCCCTGCTAAAGCAGGATCAACAGCAGCAAAAGTTGATTCTCCAGGGAAGACGACTCAGCCTCTCTGGGCAGCCTCATCCAGTGCTGTGTCACCCTCACAGTGAAGAAGTTTTCCTCATGTTCAGATGGAACCTCCTTCGTCCCAGTTTGTGCCCATTGCCCCTTGTCGTATCACTGGGCACCACTGAAAAGAGTCGGGCTCCATCCAGACATCCACCCTTTAGATATTTATAAACATTAATCAGATCCGCTCTCAGTCTTCTCCAGGCTGAACTATCTCAGCCCTTCCTCATACAAGAGATGCTCCAGTCCCCTCCTCATCCTCACATCCCTCCGCTGGACTCTCTCTGGTAGCTCCCTGTCTTTCTTGAACTGGGGAGCCCCGAACTGGACACAGAACTCCAGATGTGGCCTCACCAGGGCAGAGTAGAGGGGGAGGATAACCTCTCTCAACCTGCTGGCCACACTCTTCTTAATGCATCTCAGGACACCACTGGCCTGGGCCACAGGGGCACGGTGGTGGCTCACAGTCCTTCTCCACAGAGCTGCTTTCCAACAGGTCAACCCTTAACCTGTACTGGTGCCTGGGGTTATTTGTCCCAAGGTGCAGGACCCTACACTTGCCTTTGTTGAATTTCCTTTGATTCCTCTCCACCCAACTCTCACCTATCCAAGTCTCGCTGAATGGCAGCACAGCCTTCTGCTGTATCAGCCACTCCTCCCTGTTCTGCATCATCAGCAGACTTGCTGAAGGTACACACTATCCCCCTGTCCAGGTCATTGATGAAAATGTTGAACAAAACTGGACCAAGCACTGACCCCTGGGGCAGACCACTAGCTACAGGCCTCCAACTGGACTCTGTGCCACTTATCACAACGCTCTGAGCTCTGCCATTCAGCCAGTTCTCAACCCACCTCACTTTCCACTCATCTAATTCTTTTAGTAAATTTGCCTATGAGGATGTTGTGGGAGGATAGACTTTCCTGGACTCCTCCAAAATCATCAGTTCTTCTGTGAACTTGGCTCCTACATGGAAAATACAAAGCAACAACCTGTTTCCACAGAGGTCTGTCTAAAGAGGTCTTTTCTAGGCTCTTTATCAGCCCCAGCTTCAGCAGTTTACCACTGGATTACTGTAGGTGTGAGATGGGGGTGGAACAGTTCTGTCCTCCTCAGAGCTTGCAGATCTAGCTGGACATCACTGGGCAGTTGCAGAAGCATCAATGTGACCCATCAGAACAACTCTGTATGGGCCTTGGAAGAGTTTTCTGGTACAGGGACTCAACATTCCTGACCCACTGAACAAATACCAGCTGTGTTGTTTAGTTTGACACTGAACAGGTGAAAGAGTGAATGCAGGGAATCCAAGTGAAAAACTGAGGATGGGAGCATGCCTTGGGATCTTCCAGGACATGGCAGGAGCACAGGGTGCATGAATTTGTCATGTTCTTTGGAACTACTACACAGGCACACAGGAGTCCTGTTCTGGGATCTTGATTTCCACCTTGGAGGACAGGTCAGCAACTCTCTGAACTCGTACAGTGTTTACCTCCCTGGTACCAACAGATGACACCTGCCACTGTTATCTTCTTTTTGGTCTTTGAGATACAGGGATTTTCCTATAGCTGCTGCTCATCTCTTGCCCTAAGAGCCACACATACAGAGTGCTTTCCTTACGTGGGGTGCTCTGTTTCAAATGCAAAGGCTGTAGCTTCATGTGGCAGTGAAAGAGTTGCTGCTTGAACATTTTCTCTGTAATAATCAATCACCTATGAAGTTTACAGCATCGAAATATGTTTTGCCTCCTAGTAACTGAAAGTTAAAGGCATCACAGAGATTAAAATCTGTTCTTTTTCAAACCCTGAAAGATTTAGGATGACATAGAAGGATTGGGCTGGTGAAGTGTTTTGCCGAGCAAACGGAAAGACCCAATTTCCTCGTAAAACCACAGGCATTGAGAGCAGAGTCTCACTGGCAGGTACAATAACTGAAATAACTTCAGGTGAACATCTCTGCAAACCACTGCTGCTTCGCTAAACCAATGCTGAGGAAAAGGTTTTGATTGCAAAGATGTCATTGCGACTTTGCTCTCATTTCACTTCTCATGCATTGAACTCTTCCTTCATAAATATTGTCAAAGATGGTGCGCTGTTGGTATACTCAGTAAAGACTTCTTTAGTATAAGTTAGTCTTTATACAAAACAAATAAGCTGTTTTCCCTGGAAATAGCAAATAGGCAGCTTCCTAGTGATTTTAAAATGGAAAAAATAAAGCATTCCTCTGTGGAGGAGTGGTTCCTTCACTTAGATTATAGGGTTTTAGATTTTGTGACTGCACTATGATTACAGATGCAGAAAATAATTGAAGTAAGATCAAAATATATACATTTTATATTACATTATGATGGTTGTGGTTACCGCTACTGCTGCAGTAGCTGTGGGGAACTGCAGGCAGGGTTGGAGTTTCACTGTGTTGGATTCTATGTAGACCTTGGAAACAGTCCTGAAAGGAGTGATTCTCTTTCGGTGCACAACTCAATCTAAAATGCAGCATGTGCCTTCTGAACTCTTATAGCGACCAGCAGAGAGCAACACGCAATTTGATATGAATTTTAGGTGAAGCCATTTTATTAGGTGAAATCACACAGATTATATACCTTTATTACTGCAAACGTGGCAACCTAAAAAACGGCTACTTGGTTACACACACTGTTCACACCGTATTGATTGGTTAGTGATTATAACGAGTTCTGATAAACCTATCTTATAGCAAAATATTGTTAGTTTACCTTCAATACCTAAAAGCATCCGCACACCTGCTGGTTTTGACCATCTTATTATGGTTGGTTCTTAACATGTTCTGTTACTCCCAAATACCTTCCCATAACTGCTTCTTGGTTTAGGGTAGCCTGTACCCCTATCAACCAGGCTGCTGTGTTTTGAGAATGTGATTATTATTATTACTCTCAGCATGAGTAACGTCTCCTTTCTCATGGGAACAGAAGAATATTGTCAGGGCCTAAATCTTGGGAGAAGAGAGCTAGGCCTCCAGCAGGCCTGCTGTCTTCCCCGACAATCTCTCAGGCCTTGCGGTTTCTGTTTCCCATTGTAGGTAGCTGTAGATAGGTGTTGTGAAAAGCCAGAACTGTGGGGAGAGTGTCAAGCTCCTAAGTCTGGTGAAGTCTGTAGGCATGAGAGTGGCCAGCGAACGCCAGCTGCACTTGTTTGCTCAGCAGGACACCTGAATGAGGAGCATGGTGAGAAAGCACATGAGATTCTGTATGTGCTCTTTTATTTGGTTCATTTCTAGAGATAATGAAGGGGAGCAGCCAAGGGTGAAGGCCAGAGCTGGATGTTACAGGGTGCCATCTCCTAACTCATTTGCTTTAGATGTGAGTACGCCCCCATCACAGAACTGTCTCTGTGGTATGACAGAAAGATTGGGGAAAACCTGTGCTTTGACAAAGTAGGAATATATTTCTACCTTGGGGCTTAAAAATGGGTTCCCTGTACATGTAACATATGTCTGTAATGTGCTGGAAGGAAGGAGGGAAGGGAGGGAAGGAGATTAATATCCAAGGTATGTTGTAGTGAGACCAGTGGCCGACGTTATCTTACTAACAAAAACTGGTTGGAATGAAAGAGCGGCATACTCAACTCAAACATATATATATAGTGTCTTCATTGCATACGAACAGACGTGCTTAATTAAGTGTGATGTCATGTCTTACCTGCAGATGCATCTCATCTCATCAAAAATGAAACTGCTTGCTAGGGGTACCAGGTAAGTGCATGCTATGCAAGGGGAGAAGGTCAGAGCACACATCGGTTGTCCAGCATTTCAGCTGATGGTTCAGAGAGGACCAAACGAAACTTACTACTGAACTGCCCCTACAGTGCTGGTGCCATCAGAAAAAGCCAGAGTATCCTCATTCCTTTTTATAACACCGCTGACTGCAGAGTTACACCAATACAGACTGGGAATAAGCAAGAATACATTTTAAGTCTTAAGCTGTTAACTCTTCAGAGGAATCTTTTTTTGGTTACATGTGCACACACAAGTTCAAGCCATTATCACAATATAATTATATACTTTTAAAAATTATCAAGAACCTTGCATTTACAGATCGTACTGTCCACTCATTACTGAGCCATTAAAAAACTGGTTCCAGCAGCAGAACTATTAATGAGTGTGTTTCAAGTGGCATATGCTTTGTGATTACTTGGCACTCTGCCTCACTTTAATTAAGATTTTAAATTTACATACTGCTATTCAACCATATGTTGCACTGATGTTTACTAAGGTGAATAGGTTTTATTGTCTTCATTTTATAGGTCAGGACACAGCATCATTTTGGGGTCAAGTGACAAGACTGAAGCCACCCAACCCCTGAAGCAGTCTGGCTCTGTTGCTCAACCTGCAGGGTGGCATTTCCTCCAGGTAACTGAGAGAATGATTAGGTGGACATTGACAAACCTGAAACAAAATAATTGCAATAATATTATTTGACTCAATTTACTCTATTCATTAAGAATTGTTGCAAAGATCATAGAAAAGATTTGTATCTGTGGAAGTGCAGTGGCTGATTAAAACATGTACCTTTTACAGGAAAATTATCAAAATAATTGAAGTGATTTCTCAGAGTCTTAAAGGAAAAAAAAAGATAACCACATAATAAAAAACAGTATTGTTCTTCCTATCGCACTTTCTTTATATTATCACCAATTATTTAATGCTCCAATCTTGCAAGTTCTACAAATACAAGCAGTCATGAGTAGCATGAGCAAAGTTTGCTGAAACAACTGAACCTGGAAAGGTCAGATCCCTGCCTTGAATAAATAGCTATAGATGATAATATTGCTGTTTAGTCTCCTAGGCGTGGCAGGCTGCATAGAAGAACAACAACTCTTTTGTGACAGTTTTTTATCCAGTTTGAAATAAAATGTCCTCCTTGCTGTTTCCCAGCTGTGTGTTCTAATTCTCAGAATATTTTTGTAAGATTTTTGCTCTGTTTTATGAAAGTGGAAGTTTGGGTTTGGTGTGTTTTCACCCACTTTCATAGTATCCAACCTCTGAAGAAAATTGTTGGCATGGGAACCTCCCCCAAGAGACTGACATTTAAAATAACAAGCTGTGCTAAGTATGAAGTTAGTCCTCAAGTCTATCTCTACCATGTCTCCATTTTTGTTATGAAATAAAACATTACTGGAGTTACAGATCTACACGGCAAGAAGTCCTTCCATGGTTTTGAGGTTACAAAGACAAACCCGTGGCCTGTGAGGTCTCTGAGCACCTCTTTCCTTGCTTTGTCTGCCATGGGGTCTCCGCAGAGCCAAACACATTTCTTCCATCAGTTTAGTGAGACATTCAACTCCCTCCTCTGCTTCCTTGTTTTTCCCAGTGGGCTGATGAGACACCCAAGCATTTGGAAAACCAGGTAGATATTTTCCATACACTGTTACAGCTATTTAATTACCAGTTTATAGATAAGCAAGTGCTTTCATGTGTTCTGCTTCCAGAGGTGGCAGCATAATACTAAAACACTGCAAGGTCTGTCTCAAGGTCTAGTAAGTGATCTGATCAGTGCTAGCTGTTAATGAGGAGAGCCAAGAGATTGCCACTGGTCCTCAAGGTGCTCATACCTCAGTAGTGACATGCCAGAGACTCTTTTTGCTGTTACTGTGTTTATTCCTATACATGAAAAGACAAATATGAAACTGAGAGTTTCCAAACAGCTGTGGGAACACTCAGAAAAGGTAGCTTCATTCCAATGCTGAACTGCAAATCACCTGCTTCAAAGAAGAATGTTGCCACTGCTGGAAAGCAAATATGACCCTACGGCTTTCTAATACTGTGCCCAATGTCTGTCCGATTGCTCCAGACCTACACTTGGCATCTTGAGGGGATAAAAAGAACATTCAAAAGTAAAAGAAGCCACATGGTTCCACAAACCCTGGACCAGACCCCCTGAACACTGTTGAATACAATCCTGTTCACAACTAGATCTAAATTCTGCACAGTGGGTTTTGTACTCTGCTTCTCTACGTGGAGTACAGTTTTCTTCCTTCTCCCCATTTTTCTAATCAAACCCTTTTTTCTCTTCAAGAAAAGAATACAAATAATTACAGTGAGGATGGTATAATTCATTACTTGGATTTTATGGCACTGACTCACTCCTGTACTGCAGTTAACAGTGTGTAGAAGACACAGGCCTCCTCTTTTATTTTTTCTTGGAAAGAAGTGATGGGATTGCTGTCCCTGCTAAGGGAACATCTCAGTGCAGCTCTTTGACATCGAGCAGACAGAAGCTGGGTGTCAGAGGTGGTGTGTGTGGTTATCCTGCACTGCTGTGGTGGGAGCTGTGGCTCTGTAAGGTACTGCCATGGCTGATTTGGAAATTCTTGCTGTGCTACCAGGAAGGGGAGTGGGAGGGCAAACAGGCAGTTGTAGGCTTGGTGTTGCAGAGTTTTCATCATTCAGTGCACTTGGTGGCTTGGCTTTGCAGTTCTGCAATCCTGTTCTCTTCATTAGTCATATCACATCACTGACCCACACTGGCAGCTCTGACCTGACCCTGTTTTAGAGTTCAGGCACTAAATAATAACAGTCTTCTCATCTTGCTTGGCTGTGGGTCATTTCTGAACAACATGAAGTACCTAGAATATAATACAAAAAAGACACTCTTCTGGGTAGAACCATGGAACTGGTTCCATGATCCATTCTTCACAAGAAGAATGGATAAATAAATATCCATGGATAAATACAGTGCATCGTATTCACTTTATGGGAAGCATGAGGCATGCCATTTATTAATAGATAGACCCAAGAGAATTGATCAAACATGTAGCAAGGGAATGTTCTGACTTCTCATTGATTATAAAAGGACAATTTGGTAATTTTGGTTATAAAATACAACCCTGCTCTCTAAAAACACCTTAATATTTCTAAGCAAAACCACCCAAATCCATTACATCTCTATACAGATCACACCCTCTGGTCGGTGCTGTCCCATCTGTGCTGACATGTTTAAGTGTCTGGAGTGATGCTGTGGAGAAAGAATGAGTTGCCTGTAAATCTTAACAGCTCAGGAGGCAGAAGGCAAGTAAGGGCAAGTTAAACCCACTCAATGTTTGGTGGTTTTAAGTACTGTGAATTGGAGGTCTGGGTCAAATTTGGAAAGGTTGTGCCTTGTACTGCTGCATAAAAGGCATTGTCTCCAACTCTGGTCTGGTGTTTCCTCAAAGAATTTGATGTGTGAGCCAGAAAGTCTCTAAGGAGCAGCTGTTTCTCTGATTTATTCCTGAAAAAGGAAATGAGAGGACAGGTCGGGTTGTATCTGGCAAGTATCTAATGCCAGGTTTTCTGTGAGAAGTGAGCAGCTCAGGAAAAGCAGGGCTCACACTCCATTGGCTCTGCTGAAACCTAGGGGTGAGTCTAGCAGTGAACCATCCTCCTCCACACTTGGACTCTGAGTTCAGCCCAGGAGAGGACAAGCCATGGTGAAGAAAAATAACTACTTAGGTTTTGTTTCCTGATTCTTTGGCCCATCACTGTAAGGAAAAATGTGTTATGGGTCTCTACCAGCACTAACACAAGGCATGGGTTTGACCACATTCAGGAAGAGATTGTCTTTTAGCACGCTCCAGGCTCAATTACCAATTTCTGTAGGTGTGTGCTGAGAAGACAGGCCCTAAATTACTCATTAAATATATCTAAAATTCATAATGGTTTAACCCCTGCAAATGATTGGACTCTAGTCTATGGTTTAATTTAAAAATACAGATTTTTTTTGCTGTTGTTTGCACTTTGAACCCTAAGAAGAAGGGTTCCTGTGGCAATTCCTCTATGCCTAGTTGGGTTGCTCTGTGTTTCACCCCTGGGCCCTTCTGGGCAGCTCATTCTCTCCAGACCCCCTTCTGGAACAAGCCAGATTGTTGCCCTGAAAAGGAAAGCTGGTTAGGAACCCAGAGAGATTAAATCACCTGGGCTAAAGCTGGCTTTGCTGCGCAGAACCCTTCCCGTGCAGCACTGCATGTGAAACAACCCAACAGACTAATGGGTATAGGTCGGGGAAGACAGCAGGCCTGCCAGCGGCCTAGCTCTCTTCTCCCAAGATTTAGGCCCTGACAATATTCTTCTGTTCCCATGAGAAAGGAGAAGTTACTCATGCTGAGAGAATCCTAATAATCACATTCTCAAAACACAGTGGGTACAGGCTACCCTAAACCAAGAAGCAGTTGTGGGAAGGTATTTGGGAGTAACGGAACATGTTAGGAACCAACCATAACAAAAGGTTCAAAACGGCAGGTGTGCGGATGCTTTTAGGTATTAAAGGTAAACTAACAATATTTAGCTATAAGAGAGGTTTATCAGAACTCGTTATAATTATTAACCAATCAATACAGTGTGAACAGTGTGTGTAACCAATTAGCAGTTTTTTAGCTTGCCACGTTTGCAGTAATAAAGGTATATAAACTGTGTGATTTCACCTAATAAAATGGCTTCACCTAAAATTCATATCGAATTGCGTGTTGCTCTCTGCTGATAGCTACAGGTATAAAGTCACACGAGGACTGAACACGACGTTCAGCCCTGCAAGCACAGACTCCTGCTCTTCCTAATCTGACTAAACACCGATGACATAAAGCATGAAATAAATCTGGTGTTCCAGCAGAGACATACACATCAAGGCAGCTTGACTCATCTTCCTTAGACATGAGTTTAGGTATGGAATAACGTGACTGGCTCATGCCAGTACACGAAATGAGACCCGTCCCTCTTCAAAGATGAGACCACAGCCATCTTCAAAGACAGCAGCAGCAGTTGCCGGAGGGTCACATTTTTTATTGAAGCCAGCAGATGGCATTGGTACACTTCAGGCTTCCCTGCTCCACACCTCCTTTTGCAGCAAAACAATGTTTTCCCTTTATTAGGGGAGACCAAGTCGCTCACACGAGAATATATCCCAGATTGGTGAAGAACTTTGGTTTTATAAGGGTGGGGGCATTTCCTGTACATGGCCCAACTTGATACAATTACTGGACTTTGAGGATTAGATATATTATCCCAGAGATTAAAGTTGAAATTAGATCTCACAGAAATAAACTGCTACATACAATCTGTCATTTCCTAAACACTCTGATGAAAGTTGGGAGGTTTCCAAGCAGCTGCTGTCTCTTACTCCTTCATTATTACCTTTTCAAAGCCATTTCATTATTCTGAGTTCTTTTGGTTGCACAGAGCATGCACATTATCCAGAAACCTGAAGATTTTACAAACTGAATAATTGCTTCATTTATCTAGTACTACCATGGCCAGTTGGCTCAGAGGGAATGAGCACAAAGGTGCATTAGAAATAGTGATTCAAGAGCAAATGTGAGACCAGGAAAGACACTTCTATGTCCCCAATTTTTTCAAGGTTCACAGAAAACAGTAGGAAGTAGCTGAGGTTTCACTGTCCAGCTCATTTCAGCTTGCATAGCAATGAATATCAACAGGAAGAATTAAGTATTAAACCACTTCCGATACGACAAAGGAATGCTGGTACATACCAGAAAGGAAAATGATCGATGAGCTTCACAGAAACCAACCAGATGCAAAAGGCCAAACTGAGGCTTTGAAATACTTGCAAATGAAACATGAGCACACATGTGTTTCTGCCTCTGTACATCATCTAAAGGACACAGCAATGGGGAAGACCTAAGTTTTACAGTAATATCAGACCTAAATTGTTCCTAGTGTCTTTGGGAGTGAAGATTTTTTTAACTTTAGTAAGTTTGAGATTAGACACAGCTCAGGGAGTCAAACATCAGGCTGGAAGAAGGGAAAAGCTCCCCCAGATTTCCAGAGATGTGTATGGGTAAACCCAGTTCTATTGTAAAAGCTGTACGTAGAAAACCTGTCCTGGAAATGAAACCAAATAGTGCAGTACTTCTGTATATAGCTAGATGGCTGTAATGACACACTAAGAATGTCCAGATTGGCTAATTCATTGTGAATTCCTGGTTTGGTTTATATTTTCCCTCATGTAAAACAATCTTTTCTGTCTTCATTTTCTTGACATTTTTATTATGTACAAACTCCATCAACTCTTGTCATCCGATTCTTCTAAATAATATTAGTCAGCTTTAAGACTTGCATCTAATGATTTTGGGCAGTGACAATTTTAAGCTGGGACTGTATTTCATATTTAAATGAAATGTTCAGTCTTTATTTCCTCTAGGGAACCGATTCTTCAACTACAGAAATACAGAGAGGAAAAATGAAGGAATCTACAAATATTTAGAAAAATACCTTTTTGAAAAGACATATTCTGGCAGGCAACCTGTTTTTGCCATAATTGTATAACCTTACAGAACACTGTCTCTTAGGAACTCTTGCATTACCTTTAGGCAATAAATTGGCACCAAAGAAAACTTAACAAAAAGATCAGAGAAGTGTTGGCGGACGTGGGAGGGGGAACACATCTTAGTAGCTTGCATAGGCATTTCAGAACGTTTTTGGGGGGGGCGTTCTGTGAGTGTGTTAGTTTAAAAGATTAAAGTTTGCAATCTGCACTGAGAGTTCTTGCTAAAGTCTGTATACCAAAGCTGGCTGTGAATTGAAGAACTGTTGTAATTAGATTACTGTAAATACAATAAGAAACTCACTCCTGGTGGTCTGGGGAGGGGTGTCATAGGGCACTGGAGAATTGTGTTGGCAGGATTTGGGACAGTTTGACTGAAAGCAGAGAACACAATCTCAAAATCCTTTTAATCTTCCCCCCCTCCCCAGCTCTTTGGGGATTTGTTTGTCATTAAGTAACAGTCAAAAGATTAAGGAAGTATAAAATGACATTAAAGCTCATAAGCACTTCTATAAAATTATCAGTGCCAGTGTAGTCTTCAGCAGGGATCGCTTCTGCCAAGACTCTCTAGAGCCAGGCAAAGTTTAAAGAAAAGGAGCAGGCAGGCACAAAAGCAAACCCCACGAATGTGGGCTGGAATACCCTTTCCTGCTAGCGCTCCGGACGCACCGTCTTCCAGAGCGCAGCGGCGGCTGTTGCTATGTGTCTGGGCTCAACAAGCTTAAACTTTGCATGGCCCATGCTAAACTAATTTGAGTCAATTTGTCTACATCATTTCAACAATCGTTCTGTGCATTTTGAATCGTACATACAACACTGCATGATAAAGGCCCACCGAGCAGATGCCGACTGCTCATTCTGCCGTGGCCGGGCTGTTGCTAGTTCTTCACCATGGTTTCTCCATATCCTAGTGACAATGTTAGTTTTTCGATGGTGAGGTTAAGTCTGTGCCTGGCTAGTTAAGACTTTTCTTTACAGAGGACAGCTCCTATAACAACTGCCAGCTCTAAGCATGACCTTTAAAAATGAAATGAGGGAGTGTTAACTGGAGGTTTGGGGTTTTTTTTTAATCTCCCAAGGGAGTTCAAAGGAATACAAGGAGATTTTGCAAGTGAAGTTTCAAGCCTGCACAAGAAAGACACACTGATATCACAAGCTCTTATCATAAGAAAGCTGATCTAACCTGCTTACAATGAAATAGTCTCGGTGTAATGGGTTTTGACTCATTTGTAAACATGCACTTTGGAAGACAGTTTTATTTTGGAAACTGATATCAAGGAAGAATAAAGAATTAAAGCAGCCCCACTCTGCACCTAAGTAATATAACGGGGCTGATCTGCAGCTGGTGCAAATCAGTAGAGCTGCAGAGGGAATTAGCCACGTTATCCCATTTTCTACCAGCTCAGGATTTAGTCTTTGAGCGTGGAGCATCATGTTTAGAAAACTCCAGTATTTCATAAGTAAAAGAGCAAAAAGGAGCAGTAAAATACATGCCACATTCTCATGTATGCTAAATCCCTGCAAGAGGCATTAAAATCCCTGTGTTCTGTAGGCAGAGAAAGCCTGTAATTAATGTTTTTATTATTCTTGGATTGGTTTGATAGTTTCTCTGCAAGACTCAGCTGAAAAAGGATTACCTGGTGAGTCTTGCCAATCTGGAGCCCTGTATAACTCCAGGGACAGGCTGGCTGTTTTTTTCTCTCTCTGACAAACTACTGAGAATTTTTAGCTAGACCCACTCGATATGAGAGCCCTTTTCCCATAGCAAACTTTGAGAGAAATTTTAGTTTTGACTGTGTTTCCAAACCAGCAAAACTCTGCCCAAATTGCAAAAAAAAAAGGGCTGAAATTGAACCATACTGTATTAGTTCTTCCCTTTTGTTTCTTTTTTTTTTCTTTCTCTCTCTCTCTGTTTTTTGGGTTTTTTTAAAATCTAAGACAGTTAAGGTAGCCCCTCTGTGTTAACAAAAGTTTTATTTTGATGAAAAACAAACAAGGTTATATTGCCCAAGGAGCTGCTTTTTTCCTCACAGAGAAATGCCAGTGAAATCTTTCAGTGAGGTCCAAGCTGTGGGAGATATTTCAATGCAGAGGCATTTTTTTCAGTGCTTGCTCCCCAGATGATAAACCCAGAGAGACAGAAAACATGGGCAGCTCTGCTTCCTATTGCTTAGTGGCTCTTTTATAGGTTCATCACACTCTAACTTAAATTAGTCTCAAAATAACATTCAGTACTTTATTTAAATTCAGATGAACCATGCTACACTCTGGCAGCCTCTAAGGACGTGGCAGGCTTGCAGCCCCTCAGAAAGTGGAGTGGATCAGGAGCTTACAGACTAAGTCCTGGGTAAGTTGAGCAAAGCAAAGGTGTGTATGAAGACCTGAGCCAGTCCTTTCTGCAGTGCTACAGCTAATAAAGATGCACTCTGAGTTCATGCAGTAGAGGAGCCGTAGAAAAGGTGGGTTGAGTTTGGGTTTCTTGCTGATGGCAGGGCTGTGGGAGTGCTACAGCATTATGGCAGCTCCTGAATTTTGGGACATAGATGCTGGGCCAGACAGCTGAGCCCTCCTGTGAGATTCAGAGGAACATAGTATCAGCCACTGCTGATATAGTCAGTCAGTCAAATAAAAGCAAGCTGATTGCAGTGAGGTTTTTCAAGGCTTTGAAGAGCAGTGTCAGGAATAAACCTGAATTCAAACAACATGGGTTTCTAAGATAAATGTGAGCAATGATGAGTGCCCAAAGCTAGAAAAGGAGCTGGATGCTGCAGTGACTGTTGGACACCTCAACCCAAAGTGTTACCTGCAGTTCTGCCCTGAGCCTCGACTCCCTTTGTAAAGTCTCCAAGAGTGTTGGTTGACGAACAGGAGTCACAAAAATGTGGATCTGCCTACATTTTTCAGTGGGGTAACTGAAGAGACAAAGCTGCGTTAAATCCCACCCTCTCCTGTGCAGAGGTGGGCTAAGTACAACTGGCCTCACAGTGAGGCCACTCTTGGCCCAGTGTAAGATGCAGTTCAACACTGTCAGAACAAGTCTCCCCACAGCCAGCTGTTCTTCTAAAACAGGTGCTTTCCTTTCAAAATATTACTTAATAAACAAACCAGTTCTCAGTAAGCACTCTGTTTCAAACAGCTGATACCCCTGGAGTCATGTCAATTGGAAAAGTCATCTGGACAACCTTCCCCTCCAAGAACTATCTGACCATAATTTTTACACTATTTATAACACTTTTTCCCCCAGCTCGATTTCCCAGATGACAGAAGCACAGAAAGAAGAGCACAAGTAGTTTAAGGTAGCAGGAATTATTCCTTAATTATCAGACACAAATTCTGCAATATCCGTAAAGCTTCTTAAGGGAAAGGTGCCTGGTGTTCAGCACTCTGCTGAGAGCCTGCAGGACCTGACTCGCTCAGTTGCCAACTTTCCCCTTCTCACAGAGAACAGTCACAAACATCAGGATGGAAAAAGCAAGAATTTGCCAGATTTTTCTCAGGAATGGACGAGATCCCTGTGGGGAGCCGTGGGCCGCCAAAGCAGGCCTCAAATGGTGCTTTGTTCAGGCCCTCCGGTGCGAGCAGCCCTGTGAGAGTGCCAGGGCAGCACTGGCCTTGCTCTCCGGGCTGGGGATCAGCCTCTGTGGCAGGCTGGGAATACAAAATATCGCAGGGCAAACCTATCCCTAGTGAAGAAGTGTAAGGTGCCAAGACCAGACAAGGTTTAAGGCACAGGTTTTTAGCTTTTAGTTTCCAAATTGAGATGCATCTGATGGAAGCACCTAAAGGACACTTTTCAAGCATTTTATATGGATGCACTGAGTGCAGTCAGGGTTGGGTCATACATGAATACGGGGGTCCTCAGCTCAGCAAGTGACCTGAGGGGAGACACAAAATCCTCAGGCCAAAATGCTTTGGATCTGGGCATTCCCAACATGGCCACTGGAGCATCAAACCTTGTCCAAGGCACTGAGATTTTTTGCTGTGAGCAAAGATCTGAGGAGCAAGCCCTCCCTGTAGCCCAGCAAGGCTTAGCTTTATGCCACAAACAAGTTCTTGAAGTGCTTTTCTGCCAATGTTGCAGCCAGTTTGCTGCAGGCCAGGCTGCTGTTCAGAGGGCACAGGGAAATTGGGAGTTGGGATGAGGGAGAGGCACGAGGGCAGACTTCATTTTCCAAACTGCAGCCACCTTACCTCAGGGCTGATGTGTGAGCACTGTCACTAAGGTCCCTGGTGAAGAAGCTTTCCTGGCTGGGAGAAGGCCATCCATCCATGGTGCATCTTGGCTGCCCACCATGTGAAGCAAGGGCAGGAGCCTCCTGGTGCAGGCCCTCATGGGACAGGTGGTCCAGTGCCAAAAGAAATGGGAAGTCAACCCTTGGACCATGGTTCTTTGCAGGTGTTATGGTCATAAGGACAAGTAGACATGGTTCCCCTTTCTGCCAAAATATGGAAAGATGATGAGTGCTGAGCACCTATGAAAAGGGAATTTGTTTTTACAGGATGTTTCTCTTCTAAATGAAAATGGCTACTCTGAAACTCTCACCAAAAATTTGTTTTTTTCATCAAAGTTGTTCCTTACCCTACCTAGTACCTCCACTGTGACCCCTCCAACAAGAAGTAGCAAATTATTACATGAGCAGCACCACTGTCTCCACAGACATAACCACGAGAACAGAAGGTTCTGGTTTGGTTAAATTGAATTACCAGAATCTGGTTTTACAATCCAAGAATCTAACTGGTTGGTGCCATACCCTTTTTGTCATAGAAGGAGCATAAAAACATGCAGTTGTTGCATGTCGTGGTTTAACCCCAGGTGACAGTTAAGTACCATGCAGCTGCTTGCTCACCTCCCTGCCCCCGAGGGGATCAGGAGGGGAAGGGGAAAAAATATCATGGGCTGAGATACAGTTTAATGGGATAACAAGGGAAGAGAATAACAACAGAAATTACAAAAAGTGGACGTCATGCACAAATGTGATTGCTCACCTCATGCAAAAGGAAAACAATCTGATGCTCAGTTTGTTTCTGAGCAGGAAGCTGCCTCCCAGCTAGCTTCCCCAGTTATATACGGAGCATGACGTCATGTGGTATGGAATATCCCTTTGGGCAGTTTGGGTCAGCAGTCCTGGCTGTGCTCTCTCAGCTTCTTGTGCCCCTGGCAGGGTGTGGGAAGCTGAAAAATCCTTGACTTCATGCAGAGATTATGAGTACCTAGCAACAACTAAACCAGCAGTGTGTTAGTAATGTTATTCTCACACTAAACAGCATTATACCAGCTACCAGAAAGAAAACCAACTCTATTTCAGCTGAAACCAAGATGTTGCATAAAAGGCTACATTTCTAAGATTGTGAATATTTTTAAGGTGCCTGGGTCTGGGCTAAATGTGATACTGCATCTTATCTGGGGAGCGAAGTACTCCTAACTCTTCCTGGGACTTGCAGACCAAATCTCTTGTGTTGAAAATCCCCAACTAACCAAAGAAAGGTGATTGCAGTTTGTGACAACCAAAGCCAAGACACCAAACAAGGTGGGAGGCTCCAGAAAATGCTCCATGTTTATTGCTGAGGGGGTGAGGGGAGACTGGGGAAGGATGATGATGTTTCAAGGCTGCTGGAAGGGAAAGAAACAGTATTTTTTCCCCCAAATGGTCAAAACCAGGGGCTTCTACTGGCCACTGCCTTGTCCTGGTCCAAAAGTCTAAGTCAGTTATTAGAAAATTTTATTGTTTTTTAATTTGAAATTGCTCTCAGCATTTCTTGCTCTCAGCGCTGAGTCTTGGCAGGGTGCAATCCTGTTCCCGAGTGCTGGCCAGAACGTGTCCAGCACTCTACAGCCAATGTGTTTTCTGTGCTGCATGCTGAGCACCAATGCTGGTCTTGTTAACGCACACAACCCCTCATATTTGGACTGTGTAAACTGCTTCCAACAGCTCCTTTCGCCTTCTTTGTTCAAATAAACAATGACCTTTGGAAATGTATTTTAATGCTGCTGAGACCAAATTGCTATTTAACTTAATAAATGAATAATTCTCCCTTCCAAGTCCCCTTTAGCTCCACACATAGAGTTATAGCTTACCTATATGCCTATCAAATTCTTGCTTCTCTGAAGGAATACATTGAGCAATCCTTTGCCTGTACAGCAAATCAGGAGAGGGAAAGAGCAATATGGGACCTCTTCTCATTCCCATCTTGCCATACAGAGGAAGAACATCTTTAGTTCTCTATGGATCCCAGCTCTGGGATACTGGATTTGGAGCTGCTTCTGGGATGGTGTTTGCAATAAGGAATGCAACACAGGAAACATATTTGCAGCAATAAGCTCTGCTGATAGAATAAATTAGAAAAAAATATTTTATTGTTTGACTTAAAAGTTACCCCATTCCTTTTTTCATTTGTTCTCTGCATTTGGGATTCAGGTTGATGGGGGTCAGTGTCCTCTCTAAAGGCTCCTGCACTGTAGCCTTTGCATCCCTTAAGAATGCTGACCTACACAGGTGAGCTGTAGAAGACAGTTTGCTCAGGACCACCTAGTTTAGGAGTTTAGGAGCTGGGAGCTGACCTTACCTTCTTCTACCACATTGCACTGGCTTTCAGCCAGAGCTTCAGGTTTGCCCAGGGACCTGTCCTCCCTCCTGCAGGTAAAAAACAGCCCTGGCAGCACAAGCTGGATGTGAAAGTTGAGTCCTCAGCTCCAACAGAGAAAAGAAAAGCCATGTGTACCATCCCTGCAGCCCTCTTAGGTGCTGTTAGGACCCACTCCTCAGGGAGACATTGTGAAGTGCATGCATAAGCAGACACTGACAGAAAGAACAGAGGACAGCAGGGTGTAGAGCACCCTTACAGGCATTAGATGCCCTTGGCATGGATGGGAACACATTGTTCTCGGACTCTGTGAAAACTTGGGCATTACAGCATGTGTTACCACGTGTCATAATTTCCAGAGCCAGCAATGACACTTTCCACTCCTGTCACTACACTTTTCGTGTTTACTGCAAGAAATTTCTTGACAGATTTCTTCAGGAATGAGCAGGGATAGCTTGTGTGTGTGTATATTATGTATATCTGTATGTATTTACACACATATATATATATTGTAGCTACAAGGATTGAAAATGTTGGTTTTGACACTTTCAACCAGGAAGGTGCAGGCTTTCCAAGGCAAGGAGCCCTGTGAGCTGCCAGATCTTGCCATGTGCTTCCTTTTGCCACAGCACCATGACTACACATCACCAGCACATAAGCACTTCTCTTCCCAGAGAATCCACATGCTTCTTCCCCCTCTGCCACCATGGCCAAAGTGGGTGCTCAGGTTAACCTGCCCTCATCTAAGGGGGCCTGATTGGATGCCCAGATTGCCCTGTGGGACTCCATGGCCTTTGAGTTGGGCTCCTGCATCTTCCCTGGCTTTACAAAAATTACCTGTGGGGCTGAGTGCAGTGGAAAGCAGCAGCAGGGCTGCTCTGCAGGTATTTCAGGTATTATTAGCCTTGAGAGTGGGAAAAGGTGTCTACGTGGGACCAGAGAGTGGGCAGCATAGGGTGAGCCTGCTGGGTACAGTCTGTACTTCAGCCACTGAACTGCAGTTTGCCTTATCCTTTCTCTTTTGCCTCTCCAGCTCTTCTTCAGGCTCAGGCTGACTTCTAGATCCCTTCAGCCTCCTTCACCAAAACATCTACAGAAAATATTTTCCAAGGCTTCTGCCCTTTTACTTTGCAATTTTAAAAAGGGGCTTTCAAAAAATAAAACAATGAGATAATACTAGAGGGTATACAGTAGGACTGACCATGTCAAATTATAAACTAACTGGAAACATTTATCTTTGAGAACAAACCCCCCAGTCACGCACACCGACCCAACCCCCCCTCGGCCCCTTCACCCTGCAAAAGGCAGCATTAAAAACATTCTTGTATTTAGGTAAAAATGTGAGGCCTAAGCAGTTAAAAGGCAATGTGCTCTAAAGCTTCCCTAATCTATTTTCCTCCAATTCTTTCCACCTCTAAGAAGCTTGTGGAGTTAGTTGCCGATTAACATTCAGGAAGATTGTACTCTGTCTCCAGTTCATTGCTCTCTTGTTGGCTTATTGTTATTCAGAGCCCATTTATTGTAGATGAGCCATTCATTTTCCTCTAATTGGATGGGATTGGATTTCACTTTCATTGTTGGATGCATTGAAAACCCGGGAGGGGCTGCGGGGATCAGCCCAGGGCTGGGGAGATTTAACTGGGCAGAAAGTTTAGGTTGCAGCTGAAAGAAGCTGCAGTTTTCTTTTACGTGCAAATGCCTCAGGGCCAGATTTGCAAGGTCTCCCTTGTGATGCCAAACACCTTATTACGTAACTGGCACTTTCAGTATTTTTATATAGTTCCTCACCAAAGCAAGCACCACCCAGGGACTGCTGGGAAGGTCTCTGAGCATCAGAAACCCAGCAAGGGCTTCCCACCAACATCCCTCCTGTCAGGATCCAACTGGCTTTCTGACTCCCTCAACTTTTGGGATTAAATCTGGAACATCCTCACCTGCAAATCTGCTCAGACTCGCTTAGGGTAATAGGAGGGTGCATAAGCAGAAGGTAATTTGGAAACTGTGCTCTGCAGTTACTTGCACTGCACGCTTCTCCAGCAGCTGCTGCATCCCCTAAGGGCAAGCCCAAGGCTGAAGAACCTGCTGAACCACAGCTTGGTTTGGTGGTAGAGACTCAAGCCTAAATCAAATCCTCCTCTCCCAGACATCTCACAACTCACTCTGAAGTGTTAGCAGCAAAGCCCAAAATACACATGGGCGCCCACATGTGGGTCTGTGTGTGTTTCACTCAGCTGGTGAGTGGATGTGGGAGCCCCCTTCCCAGTCAGAAATAGGGGACTGCCAAAGTGGCAGCATGGGCAAGGACAGGTCAACAACTGTGCGCTGCTGGGCTGTAGCATCTCCCACCTTGCCAGACAGCTCAGGAGTGGCATGGAGGAAAAACCACCCTCATCCCCTCATGAAACCACACCTGCTGAGATGTGGCTCTTAGGGTTCAAATGCCTGAATTAAAGGCAGCATTAACATTAAACTCAAGGATTTAACTGTTTGAAATTTAGGTGCCTGATCTTCTGCAGGTTGCCCTGGAGTCAATGGAGACACCACTGGAGAGCGAGCAATGCCTCCCGAAATGGGTCTCATAGGTGGGATGAGCAGAGAAACAAGGAGACACCTACCTTAGATGCAGCCCTGAGCTCTAGCACATCTCCTAAACATCTCCTAAGCATCACTAAACTCTCCTCTAAACATCAGTTGGCAAGATAAAGCCAGGAACTGTGTTTCTGGGAGAGAAGGTGGAGGATGAAGATCAGGCAGTCTGAGGCAGTATGGCAGAACTCCTATGGCATGTTGGAAGGGTTAACATCTGGCCTCCTACAGATGTGTGTGATGGGGACCTGGGGGCTACCCAGGCTGGGATATTTACTTGGGAAATTCTTCAGCAAACTGAAAGCATGTACTGGAGCCTTTTCCTCAGTGGGGGCTCATTTTGCACCTCTCTTTCTCTAGGGCACAGATTTACATGAAACATGTAGGAGTGTAGTATTGCTGATACCATTTCTGTGCTGACAGATAGGTCTTAAACTCGCCAGCAAGTTTAACAGTTACAAGAGGGGGCACAAGGAAAGGAGGGAAAGTTGTGTACCTACACACAGTGACGGTGTGATCAGAAAGCACGTTGTTAGAAGGATGAAATGATTATCAAAGAAATTGTTTAGAAAGACCCTCTGCTCAGGCACAAAGGAATCAGAAAAACCCATTTCCTACAAATCTGTGCCCAGTTGCTGATAGCACCAAAGCAGGTGCCAGCTTGGCCCAAACTTACTTACAAGCCCCTTACTGCTTGCCTGCAGTAAGATATTTATTAATTTATTTTTCGTGTGGATCCTCTGGTGTCATATAAAGGCTAAGTGCATGCTTGAACCCTACCCTCTCTTCTCCCTGTGTCCTTTAGTAAAACTTTAGGTGACTTGATACCTCTGAGAAACCCACCCATTGCCCACACTCAGTAGAAGGAGACCAGCAGAGACCACAAGAGCCTGAGAAGGAGGCAGAGGAACCCCACACACCAGCTGAGATGAAAATAAGAGAATTAAAATACCAGTTGCAAAGACGAGGCTATGGCTGAGACAGGAGATATTTAAGACATTAACCATTAAAACTGACAGACTGAGCAATGAGGACAACATGCAAAGGTGTCTGAACTTAAATAGTATTTAAAATAAGAGGTAAAATTTGATTTACCTGCTTGCTGGGATTTTTTTTGTTAATAGAACTGTGGAAGACATGCATTGTGGGTAATCTGTACAAACACGGGCATTCTGAGGGCCTGCAGACCCCCAATAAGCACGTGAAACACCAACAGCAGCAGCCAAGCATGGAAGTCCAGATTCGAATGTGAGTTGACCAGCTGAAGAGATTCACGTGATAGCAAGCCCACCAGACCTCACAGTCCATCACTTCAGTGCCCAATTATGCACATAAAATATTATTTTTTTGGTTTTTTCCAGCTTCATTAAATAAATCAAAGCTTTATATACTTTCTTTCTATGGGTACATTTGGTAGTTGTCTACCTCTGGCTCCTGGTGGTTCCTAAGGTCTCCAGGCCCCTATTAAACAGTCTGCAAATGATAATTAAACAAAGCAAGTCTATGAGTTCAGCAGCCACTATCCTGGCTTTGCACGTCCCCTGGAAAATTGTGGTGGTCTGCAAAGCAAAAATGACAAAACCCATCTGCTCTGGCCCCCACACAGCCTCCCCTCATCCTTCCCCTCAGTGTGCTAAGGAGCACGATTGTAAATTATCTCTGAGTTTTTCAAGCCTCTACAGATACGTGGGTTACGGGCACTGAAGCTGGCCATAGTCATGGTCTCACCATCACTGTACAGAGAGGATTGACTCCTCATGACTACCAGCATTCCCCCCATTCCCTGTGCATTATTGGATTATGGAGCCTCTGCATAACTCTTTGGCTTTGACCATGACACACCAAGTCTATGCTATCTCCATCGCTTTCAGGTTGTTTCCCAAATCGTGGATATAGACATGGAGCCTCCCAGGGCCACAGGTCTTCCAGGAAATTTTGTTGGACATTTTCCTTTAGGCAATGTTCTCCAACAGCATTTACAGCTCAGATACTGCTGAGCTACTTATGGTCAGTCATACTATATGCACTGCACCGGCTCTGGCATCACTTTTTGTCATAACATTACTAACGAACGTTTCTAAAAAAAAGTGATGCCAAATTGCTCATCCTACAGTCATGGAAACTCTTGGAGGTATGGCACTCTTCTGGTACAAGTGAAATCTAGCAGAAATAGTAAAATTTATGGCCTTTTAAAATTCTCCAAACAATTAAAGAAGGAAATGAGAACTTTCTGTGCCAATTTGACATGACTCATTTCATTTCAGGATTTTTGCTGATTTCCTGATTTCACCTTGTCATTGGTTACTTATCTTTCCTTCCTCCCATTCTTAGAGAACTTGCAGAGGTTAAAAAGAACGCACG
>VZTU01017662.1:101281-145507 GCA_013400835.1 Zapornia atra | reverse complement strand
CCCCCCCCCCCCCCCCCCAAATTGGGAAACTGAGAAAACAGACACCACTTTTTTCCATCTCACTACCTTTTCCAGGTGTTTTTGAATGGGGACAGCCAACCAATTAGGGTAAACCAACCAAAAAGGCCTTGAATGAAAAAGAAATTAAAATTGAAGTAAATTAAAACAGTGGGGGTGGGGAATGACAGAAGTGGGAAGGTAAAAGAGGCATGTGGTTCCTTAAAAGCAGAACATCCCACCCCAGACTACACCTCCTCTCTCACCAACCACAGAAGCAGAGGCTGTTTGCAGGCTGACCAGCTCTCCTGGCCTCTCCTGCTGCCAAGCCTTTATTTCCCAGAAAGCCTTTTTCTAGGCCCAGAAGAAGTCGCAGAAGTTTCTAGACCCCAGTTCTTACCAGACAAATGCAGGAGTTATGGTGGCACTGAAAACAGCCTCACCCGCACTCTTGGCATGCCTGCAGGAAACACAAGACATACTTACAAAGGCATCTTGCCTTAGGCTGGGAAAAACTGTCGTCATCTTCCATAGTTGTCCAAGAAATTACAATGAACAAATGGCTCCCTGTCACTCATTATTTTATTATGGGTTTGCCTCCATGTAAACAAGCTGCCTCATGACCCAGGGCATGAAAACTGCCCAATTCTTGCAGGCTTACACCCAATATTGCCATTTCCTCACTGCAGTAATTCAAAGCTCTGAGCCTTTCCATGGTATGCCCAGGTCCCCCGCAGTTGGTGGAGCAGGACCTGCTGCAGCCCCTCATGGGGACAGCAAGGAGGGCTTCCACCTCCCAGCCAGCTATTTGAGGAGCACTTCTATCTGAAGCACAGGACTAGGTCCTCACATATATTGCTATGAATAAACAGGCCACTAGGTAACAAATATCAAAACAACCACAATCAAAACATTGTCTTACATCCTTGGGGTATACTATCTCACTATCTACTTGGCTGCAGCACTGCCAGGGTGTCAAGGACAGGCCAGCCATTACCTGTGAGGTGTCCCAAAGGCAATGGCCTGCTTCCCTCTGCCATCCCCAGCCTGCTGGGGCATGGCTCCCTCTGGCCTTCCATGCCCCAGGGTTTGGATAGAGCAGTCAGTCTTTGTCAGCCTCATTTCTTGCTGGTACAGGTGGGCACAAAGGACTGTGTCTGCCATGCTGTGTCAGTCACTGGGGCCTATCTCACTGTGGTAAACGGTGGGAGGTCTTTCAGGGCTGCCAGGACACAAAATGGTGCTTCTTCCTATGGCTGCTGTCCCCAAGAAGGGGAAAAGCAACATTTTTTTCCACAGTGCCTCCCAAAGGCCAGAGAGGCTCGTACCAGAATGACTCCAGGAGAAAAAAACCCTCAAAGTGGGGTGCATTGGGGGTGAGGCTGCTGTGCCAGGCAGGAACCTCGGGGGCAGCTCAGCCCCATTCCCCAAGGAGCAACTTTCACCAGGACCCCGCCGGCTGTTTTGTCCCAGTCGTATTTATTTGTTATGAATAATTAGCGCTCCCCTTTCCCCTCCCCTCTGGCCTGGGCACAAAGCAGCCCGCTCCCCAAAAGGCAGCGGCATGTAAAAGTTTGTTGTGGCATCTCCATTAAACTGTGCGCTTTCCGCCCGCAGGCGATAATACACTTCAGATAATTCGTTGACGCAATATATTTTCCAGGATAGGCTTTTGTTTTCTTTCTTGGCTGCTCACCCTCTTTCTGTGGTCAGTTTTGCTCATTTCTCTTGTAAGCTGTCTAGAGGCAGAGAAAAGGCTTTCAGTTTTAAGCAGTTTCCTTTTCAGTCCCCCTTTATTGAATTCCAACCTCCATTTTTTTTTCTCTTTTTTTTTTTTTAAGCATAGGGACATCATTTATCTTGGACTTTAAGTTGCAGGGGCCTTCAAGGGGCTTCTTTTTTTCTTTCCCAGCTGCATTTGTTGACACACAGTCAATCTGTTTTTTGCCTTCGTTCCCCCTCTTCCCCCCAGCAGGCCATAAAGTATCGACAGCTGTGCCCTTTATTAGCATAGCCATTTTAAGCACAACAAGGGGGGAGAGACTAAATATATTACAGCCATTACCTCTGTCAAAAAGTGACAATTTTAAAACATTTTAGCTTTTCACTGGGAAAGCCGGCAGCACAAAAGAAAGTGCTATAATTTTATTGTAAATGCTTTTTAAATATGGGTCACTTGGCCATAATCAATAGAAAGGATGAAAAAGTTCAAAGCTTGAGAACAGTTCAGGCAGATAGCAGAATTTTTTTTCCTTTTTTTTTTTTTTTAAAGGCTTGTCTTTAAAATATGCTAATTGGGGCAAAAATACAACAGTGAGAAGCATGCAAAATAAGATCTTGTTCCTGGTGGTTTTGTTTTCCGTACAGCTCTGTTCATGCTTTTCCCATCTACTTATAAGTGTGTTTTACAACTTGGATGGGAATTATTCGTCCCCAACAGGGTGTTATGAACATTTGGGGACTGAGAAAAGAGGAGGCAATCCAGGCAGTCATTACTCTCTTCTCAAAAAGGAAAAGAAAAAAATAAACTAACTGTTTTTTTCAAATGCCTTTGGAAGCACAATGTGCCGCAGCACTGATTTACCAGACAAAATTACTTTTTGTGCATAAAATAATCCTGAAGCCTTAGAATTCTGGTATTTTTGGTTCAGGCTTAGATTCTTACACTTGCTGGGTTTTATACGGCAGAAAGGTGTATTTTTAAGCTTCCAGAATGAGGAATTGGCCTTTTGGATTGGGCAAAGACTAATGTCCACAATCAGCATCTGTTACAAGTTCTAAAAGGTGAAATGAAAAGATACCCCGAAGCTTGTGGTTCTTGGCTGCTTTTGTTTTAATTTGTAATGGGTTTATCAGGCAAAGAGGAAAGGGCAATCTCAGCGGGGTTTATTTTGAATGCCTTCACCATCTTCTCCCTTTAGAATATCTGGAGAGAACTTGTAAGGTTTTTTTTTCCTCTCTTATCTATGCCTCCCTAATTACAATTTTTGCTTGAGGTTTCACTTTGCTTTTTAAATTTCAGAACATATGTAAAACTTGGCTTATACCAAGGCAAGTTGTAAAACAGGCTCCCAAAAGCAAAGCTGCTTTACGGGATCTATTCAAGCAAAAGTCCATGAAATCCTACACACAATATATAGTACCTATCAACTCTTGCAACCCAGCATTTGTTTTGTGGTGGTTCCTGGGGGCCAATATCCCACTGCACCAAGCACTCTCTGAATTTGCAGGAGAGCAAGCAAGCATCCTGCTCTGGGAAGAACACGGCCCACGGCAAAGGGGAAACAGGAAGGAATTCTCACCACCCATCTTTTGGCAACCAATTTAGCAGTTAAATGTAACCAGCTGGTCTCCCCAGGCTCCCTCTATAGTCGAGGGAGGGAAAGCAAAGCTCCTGCAGAGGGTCATTCAGTGCACCCAAATTAGCCTTACTCTGAATTGTCCTCTCTCTCATCCGTGACTGGAGAAGGAGTTTGAAGAGACTACCCGCGTAATTTAGCCAGCTAAGATGGGTGGTCTGAATAATGCTTTCCCCACCAACCTCTAAAAGCCTGCCTAGGTACCCCACAGAGATTGGCATGCTGTCAGAGGGATCGATTCCTCAGCACGTCAGCAGTTCAGTAATCTGCCCTCATGCCTGCTCTAGAGAAAGGCAGGATACGCTTGAGGAGCTTACTGGATCCTGCTGGACCTGCAGCTTCCAGCCAGGGCAGGGAGGTGATCTGAGCCACACGCTGTCAGATGATGGTGTTGGACCAGCTGTGGCAGTGGTCAGGTTTTGGGGACTTTATTTTCCCCCACACCTGTCAGACTGCACCTGAAGCCCTCAGGTCTGGCCAGAGGCCACTGAGATGGGAGTAGTTGCAGGACAACCTGACCCTTGTCTAATAGTGGAACTGGAAGTGCCTCCCATTATGCACAGATAGAAGACATGGCTGCTCCTGCCTCCTTCCCAACAGATGAGTTTGATCCCTTCTTGTGGGACTCCCTTTTCCTCATTCCCACTTGTACATAGCAAGGAAGAGAAGCTATGAAGAAGGAAAGCAAGTCACAGAGGCATGGCGTGCCTCCAAAACGAGGGACAGTCATGCAGCAGCCAAAGGCAACACCCTAACAAAGGTGCAGCCTGTCATGGGACTAACAGGTAAAAGCAGGGGATTAACTGGACTCACCTGCAGACAGCTGATGGTGAGAGGAGGAGCTCTGAAAACGACTCAGCTTTATTGCAAGTAGGCACCACCATTTTCTGTGCCATGCAGCCACCTGCATCTCATCTGGCAGCCTGTGCCTGCCCAGGCTGCTGACAGGCAGCATGAGACAGGCAGGCTACCGGCTCCCACCTCCACCAGGAAGGGTCTCCCCTGCCCTCAGGTCACCCCCAGGCAGCTGGTGGCAGAGGTTGGGGAGGAGTGACTGCATACCTTTCCAGGCTCTTTATCAGTCCCAGGCACACACAGCTGGAAGATACATGGCAAAGCTGAAAGAACATCACTTTCCTCCAGAATTCCTGGTCTAAATATGGCATCAGCAGAGAAAACTCAGATTTTGGGAAGAGCCACTTTTTGCATGAAGAAACCAGGAAATGCTCCCTATCGCTTTCCATAAGAGCCAAGTAACTGAGATGTTACCTTAACAAAGGTTTTCATTTGCCAGATTAAATTGTGCTTTTTTCTTTTTTTCCTTTACTTCCCTTTCCTTTCCCCTCCCTGAAAGTGAGTTACATCTTTGTACTACCACTGAATCATCATTTTTCCATGCTTGGCCAGAAAAGAATCTGACCTGGGCAGCTGTTTAACTTACTGCTCATCAAAGACCAGCAAAGTCTGGCTCTCAACTGTTTGAACAGTAGAACAGTCTTTTTACAGCCAGCCTTATTAAAGCACAGGATTTTATTAGCTGTTTTGTGGTAATAAGGTGAAGGACAATGTTGTGGAATGCTCCTTCAGGAGATTTGAGACCTTGTATACTTCAGGGTTTACTTTCCTCTTTCAGACTAGGATGCTTGGCAACCAGCTAATGCGACAGCTTCATTGTAATATTCTCTTCCATAAAGTCACCTCTGACAACCGATTTTTCACCCAGGTGGAGGGAAATTATTGCTTGAAGGAAATACTATTACCCAGTTGTTCTTTTTTTAAGCCATCACTGATTTTCAGGTACTTGGAAAAAAAGTCCAGATATAGAATGAAAAATATTTTGGCTACAAGCAATATACAACCATGTGGCATATTCAAAACATGGAAGCTAATGGGGCTGTCCTCTTTAGCAAATTTCTTTAAAGTTCTGGTCATTTTCTCATAGTTTTCATGGATTGTAAATGCCCCTTTTTCCTGAAAACCACTTTTGGGGCACATGAAGTTTCAATTACAGCTTGAGAATACCTGCCAGGAAGTTTTCATGAACATTTAGGCAAATATGTCTGAGCTATTTTGCAAAAGAACAAAGTATTCTGATGAATTTCAGCAATTTCCCATCATCTTTTGTTTCATAACTCCAATGAGAAACAAAGAAAAGCAAAGCTTCCAAATCACTGACGAGCTCTAATGAGAACACTGTTTCTTTGGCCTGTGGGTGCCAAAATAAAGATTGAAACACAAGTTTTTACATTTGGGAGTGACTGTGAAAGGCTTTTTGGGAATGAAAGGTACATGGCTCTCAAACACCTTTACTGTCACCACCAGAAAATCCATCGACATTGGACTCGGAAGAGTCCCTTTTCCCAGTTACAGTATGTCCTGTGGTGGCTATGCTCAAATGTTTTGGAACCTAATACTGTATTTATTAATCAAATATCATTGATATTGTGAGCAAATATCAATGTGATCACATTGATCTGTGATCAAACATCACATAGTCCAGAACAGCTCCTACGACACAGAACGTAATGCGATAGTCAAGTACATGTATGATGACAGCAGGGGAGGCAGCCAACCTTCCATTGCTCTGCAAGCTTCGGACTACCAGGCACTGGAACATCGCAGGTCGTAGCAGATTCTCAGGGTCTGAACAGGAACTTGGGGCACCCACTCAAATGCAGCTGCAGCACCTCTGTGCTGTTGGGGGGGAAAGCGGTAGCATTCCCCAGACTCACTGACCGGTTAAAGTAAGGTTCAGTTGCCCAAGCCTCCAATATTCTGAGGTTCAGCTTTGAAAATAAACTTAGGAGTAAATCTCAGGTTCACAGGAAGCAAAGAATTCCAGGGAGGTTTTGGTTTTTTTTTTTTTCTTTTAAGGTGCCAAATACTGACTTCACTTCACTCCACTCCAGACTCCCAATCCAAGAGACATCTTAATGTGTGCACGGTTGCTTTGAAGCTCCCAGGATCAGGTAGTTGATCTTCCCCCTGTACTCAGCTCTGGTGAGGCTGCAACCCAAATACTGTGTTCAGTTTTGGGCCCCTCACTACAATAAAGACATTGAGGCCCTGGAGCGTCCAGAGAAGGGCAACAAAGCTGGTGAAGGGGCTGGAACACCAGGGTTAGGAGGAGGAGCTGAGGGAACTGGGGTTGTTTAGTCTGGAGAAGACGAGGCTGAAGGGAGTCCTTACTGCTCTCTATGACTACCTGAAAGGAGGTTGTTGTGAGCTGGGGGTCACCCTCTTCTTGCAGACAAGTAGTGATAGGACAAGAGGGAATGGCTGCAAGTTGCACCAGGGGAGGTTCAGGTTAGAAATGAGGAGAAATTTCTTCTCAGAAAGAGTGGTCAGGCATTGGAATGGATTCCCCAGGGAGGTGGTGGAGTCACTGTCCCTCGGTGTGTTCAAGGAAAGATTGGATGAAGTAGTTAGGGACACGGTTTAGTAAGTAATACAGGTGGTAGGGGGACGGTTGGACTAGATGATCTTGGAGGTCTTTTCCAACCTTAATGATTCTATGATTCTAAGAGAAAATGAACATCATACAGCACACAAAGAAGCAGATGCACTGTTGTGATGGAGGAACTTTGTCCTAAGATTTTTCCAGCCAGTGCAGCTAAGGATGGAGCTGTTACATTTCAAAAAGAAGCCAAAAACCTTTCAGCTTTCCTGCCACAAGCAAGAGACGATTTGGGATGCTGCACGAGTGTAAGTTATTAATTTAACTGGAACTTGTATGCCCACTATAGGCAACCCAGGTGTGAGTTGCCTCTCTTGAGGTAGAGGATTTGAGCAGAACTTTCCATCTTTGGTCTTCAAATTTTCCTTTTTAATTGAAGCAGCATCTCATGTTTGTAAATCCTACTACAAACATCTATTTTCCAGGATAAACTAAATAGAACTAGTTATTACAACTGTAGTTGCTCCGTTGCACTTGGCAGGAGCCAGACCACAAGAGCCTCATGCTATACCATTTGTAACGAGGTCCCTGGTGCCACTATTGCTTTATTAATCACTTTAGCCGGCTAATTGTAGGAGCATATAACTTGTAAAGCAACAGAGATTCTGTTCTGTTTCTCACCCCTCTATAGTAGCCCATACAGCCTATTACTGAAATAATGGATTCTCCAGCCCCAAGAAGCAGCCTCTGCTGATACCAAGAGAGGACCCAGTTCCTCATTAACAGAGCTAGTTAAGTTCTGCTCCTCAAAGGAAGTTCAGAAGTTCTTTGCACCTGCAGTGCCCTTAATGTCTGTGCTGGGCTCAGAGAAGTCAGCAGATGATGCTAAACCCAGAATTACATTTTTAGACACAGCTAAGCACATTTTTTGCTCCTGGGCAACTCCTTCCTCCCCCTTTTGGATTCATAAATGAGAAGGTACGATTTACAGCAGTATCGATACATCGATGGGCTGTGCTTTAGCTATTGCTGTGTGGGAAGAGGAGCTAGCTTCCTCTTCCTGCCTGTGCAAGCTCTGATGATCCACGTGAATGTGGCAGACAATGGACCACCCCAGGTCACAGGTATAACCCAAAACATCGATGATGTAACACTCAGAAAGGTCCCTGCTTGCAGGAATTGTATAGACCCTACATGTGATGTCCCTACATTCCCTTGGTTGGTTTTTTGCTTTTGTTGTTATTTTTTAAAGGCATTGCTATGGCTGGGCAGCGTCCTGTGGGAAAATAAATTTACTGCTGAGAAGACAGCAGTGCATTCTTTCTTTTTAGTCCTTTTGGAAGTCTAAGGAGATCTATGTACGCTCCTCAGGTGGGAAGCCACAGCATGAAGTTGTACCAAGTCCTCCTGGTGGTCTTTGAACACCAGTGTTCTTAGTTCAGGGAACCAGCATCAAGTTGTAGGAAACAAAGTGGAGAACCTTCTCCAACCACGAGTGGCTCATGGTCAGCCCACTGCAGCTAGCCAGTAGTTTCCACATCTGCCTGTAGTCTGCCTGGTCCAAAATTAAAGGCTTGGTTCCAGAATAACCAAATTAATGACACATATTGGCCTTTTTTATAAAGAGGATGTAGACTGTCATGTAGTCTTTGACTTCTCTCACAATACATGCATGTAGTATAATACATATTTGGGTGATGGTTGGACTTGATGATCTAGAGGGTCCTTTCCAACCAAGACAATGCTACAGTTCTATGATTCTATGATTTGTATGCTTCTGAGCACAACAAACTAACCAACCAAAAAACCCCAAAACAAATTATGAACTAGGACGTGGATTATTCTTCATGTGATTCACACTGGGAGAAACACAGCCAGAGAAACCAAGCAGGCAAAGAGGCAACAACAGCAGTCCAACACGCCTAAAATTTTAATCTTTGTTTTTAAAGAGTACAGAGTTCAAAGTGACACCTTCTTCTTCCCACCTTCCAATTTCCAATCCCACCGCTTCCCCTGTTCTCCCTAAAAGGAAACAGTTCTTTGTTGATTAGTTTGACTTCCCTTCAAGTGAGGCACACCCGTTAATCTCCCAAAGCAGGCCCCAATTCAGTAAAACACTTGCACACGCACTTCACTTTAGCCCACTCCCATTCACAGCAACATTTAAGTGTACGTACTTGAATGCTGTTTTGAATAGGGATGTTTCTACTTAACCAAAGATGGGAGGGTGTGTGTGTGCGTATATATTCGTGTGGTCTTTATGGGAGGGAGTACACACAACATGTATCATCTTGTTCCCAATTTAAAGGTAATTTTAGCAGCAGTCAGTGACTGACATACTGGTAAAATCTTCAGCAGCAGCTTAACCACAGAGGTGTGGAGCAGTAAGGAATCCAAAGGTACTTTAAAAAGGGAAGCTTGGGAATCACTGCTGAGCGTCAGTTCAAGCAGCTTCGCGAGGTCAGTCAGGCTTCTAAGTTTTAACACCCGCTGCTCCTAATGCCATTAAGCAAACACACTTCGTTAATTACATTTATATAAAGGGAGAGACTGGCAGACAATAAAAAAAATAATCAAGAACAGGAAAGTCTAACAGTTCAGAAAACAGGATTCTGGAAAGTGAAAGTGTTTGTATCTTATTTTACATTGCAGGCTTTCATTTTTTATCCCTTTGAAATATATTTAGTTTTAAATTAATAAAGGTAACAAACTAATAAATTGATATGTTCTTTAAACAGACATCATAAAAAAATGAGACATTACACCACAGGATCCATCATTTAAATATCTCAGTAATAGAACAGTTAAAATGATGCTGCCTAATGTGAGGATTAAATGCGTAGATAAAAGATGTGGCTCTAAGGGAAAGTGTTGATTAGAGGAGAATGAAGCAGGTGATGCTTTAGTCTGAATCTGAACTGTCTTGCTTGTTGGTATGGTACTGGCTGACTGCTTCTTCCAAAGGAGCCATTGTACCATCCGGCCGCACGCCCATTGGTTTGATAAGCTCGTCTCTGTAAGAGATTTAACACAGTTTATTAGCACAGGCAGACATATCAATTCACACATGTATAATACAGCCACATACAGTACATGCTTTAATACAGAACGAGCTGCTAAAAGGAAGTTATTTCTGCTAAAGCCCTCTGTTTTGAAGGGAGAGGAATAAAAACCCTTCCAAAATAGGTGGGAGGGGAAGAGCAGGACAGATAAAGACTTCATTCATGTAGGCCAAACCTACTTCGCCAGTTAAAGACACCGTGAAAAGTCAGTGTCTAATAGGCTTGAGACAAGGAGCAGGTTCACTGTTTTTAGATACACAAGCCAGCTTTTCTTCTAAGACTTCTCTGGCAGCCATTTCTTCCTAAAATTCCACCTGCCATCCTGGCTGATACACATCCAGGGGATTAAAACAATGATTTGATACACATTGAAGGAAATAACTCAGAACAGCCTCTGCCTACACTGCTACCAAGGGTGTGTAAGGACTTGTTGATTCATTTAAAAAAACCCTGCCTGATTCTCTAACGCTGTTGCTTTTGTTTGTGGCAGTTTAATTACAGGATTGACAGCCATTTTAATCTCTCCAAAGCTCCAAAGGCCTCTCAGCAGCTAATCCAATTATATCTACTCCACAAGCTACAGCCTCATCTAAGAAATGATTAATTATTGATTAAGCCAATCAAAAAGTATTAGCAAAAGATTTATTTAATCCGTACTTTTTATCACCTCGTTTATATGTGGATTATGGCAAAAGCTGTAAGGGGAAAGATAACATTTTGATTTTGCACTGAAAAAAGTAAATAACGGAGAATACCTTAAATATTCAGGAGTCACCTTAAATAAAGGAGTGGAGGCTTGATGTCAATTTACCCCTTGCCTGAGCGGCAGCCCTGTAAAACCCTCGATTTAACACACATATACCACCCTCCTGAGCCACAGACAACAAAACTCCATCACTCAGTGGGGAAGCTAAGGCATGTCACCTCTCTGCCCTGTCTGCACTACTACGTGGGCTGAACAAAAAAGGGGCAAAAATGGCTTGCACGCAGCTGGCAACGTAACCTTAACACACCCACGGGAGCAGCGAGGAAGGCAACACCGGAATTACATGGTGAACGTGCGCTAGGTAATTTAACTGCTGCTTGAGAGCACAGCCAGTCCCCACAGCTTTCCTGCTCAGGAACAGCGAGTCCAACAAGAGAAACGCAGCTCTGTGCTCAGAGGTGGCTGTCAGGTCCTGTGGTGATAAGCTCACAGACCCCACTGCCTGCGGCACGGCAACGCACCAGAGAAACGGGACGTGGAGAAACAGCGGTGATTTGGCTGATCGGGTCTGGGTGGAACACTGGGGCCAGGAAAGAGGTTTGTCATGACCATACCCAAAGAGCAGAGGCTGGGGTCTGCCTGTGTGTGAGGGTAGCCTCTGCCTATAAACAGCATGGGAGGTAGCTTGCTGTACTTGAGGCCTGACAGCAAGTCCTCTTCCTTCAGGCAGTGTGATCTATAGGATGCAGATTCTGCCCAAGAGCACTCTGAAGTTTTCAAGTATCTGCTGGAGATGTGTGCAAGGAGGGATCAAAAGAATACTCAAACACAGACTCAAGAGGCTCAAAGAACGACTGCAGATCTAGTGTCCAAGCAGGACCAGAACTCTCCCTGCCTGCTGTAGGGGTCCCCCAAACGCAAAGCTGGAGTGCTTTGGAGTTGCGTCTAATCGTGAAGACATTTTTCACAGGGAAAAATCTTAGCTTTTAAGTTTTAAACACCATAATACAAAACAAGTGTCCTTTGAATTCTGTCATCAGTCTTGCAACAATTATTCAGTGCCACTTAGTCAGATTCAAGCCTCTGTAGTGATCTAGTATAGTTATTTTTGAGAACAACCTAAAGACTAAGCCCCTGCTCATATTTTTTAAGTCTTGAAAGTAAAAACATAGACAGAAAGAATAAAACCACCTTTGCTTGCCCTCTAAGCTGAAAGAATCCTAGAGTTTTGTTTTAAAAACCAGAACAGAAAATCTTAGGTTGCAACATTTAACATTGCAGCCAGAAGTCGTAGAATCACAACACTTACTAGCTATTTAAAATTCATTATTAATAAATAAGTTACAATGGCTAGTAAAAGGATAAAGAAACAGTTCAAGGAAGAGGAAAGACAAACATAGGAAAACAAAGGTGCAAGGTGCCCTTCTGTGGGGACCTCCCTCTCCTCACATGAGGGTACTTACAAGGTATCTGTAAATATTGTCAAGAAGTTCTCTCTCATCATTTAACAAATATAAAGAAATAGCTCTTTCTCTGCAACTTCCCTTTCATGCCTCACTTCTAAATCCTGCTACACGCACTCCAGAACTTTACAGAAACATTTTCTTTCAGGGTGAGTCATCTGCAGAGACACTGAAGAGCAGATGCAAGAGATAAGACACATCTGTGGACACAAGTCTTGGTCTGTGGGTCTTTCGGGAAGGGGTGTGTGTCTTTTGGGGATAAATGCATGACAATGTGGTGTCAAAGTCTGAGTCACTGAAGTTGCATTTGTGTCTTCTTTCCTGATGCTCTGAAGCCTGTTTCTCAGCTCGCTGTACTCACAGAGTGCACTATTATGGTCTGTCCTGTACTGGAACCCAATACATTTCCTCCTCTCTAGGCTTCAACCATGACCTGGGCTGATCTCACATTTCACAGAGTAACAAGGATGTTTATCAGTTACCTTTCCCTCCTGCATGAGCTTCCTGCTTTGCAAATCCTTGAATAGGGTGAATGATGGTTGTTACAAGTTTGCTGTTCTTTCTCAAGGAGGCTGAACTCCATACATCATACAGCTGCTACCTAGTAAAACTGAACTGTATGAAGACAGAAATATTCTAGGGCACATGAAGAAGAGGCAGGAAGAGAAACAGGGGTCATCCTATTTTCTTCTTAACAATAATCTAGCCCTAAAATGGCATCCTTTTACCAGTGAAGACATGACTGAACACCGTACAAGCTTAGTCTTGTTTTTCAAAGAGAAAAAATACAGGGGGAGACAGATGAGAAGATCTGGGCTGCTTACACAGCCAGCTTCAGAAGTCTGGATCAACCATCTGCTAAGTTACAGAACTCTGGGTGATTTTGCAAGAGGCATCTCTCAGCTAACTTCAGCAGCCCACAGAGCTGATCCTTACCTGGTATGAAGGGTCTCAGCTCTACCAGCCTCAGCTACATGCCCACGTAGCACTGACTGCTTACAGACCTCAACTGAGCTTTGACAACACGGGCTAGCTGAGGCTGTGTCTAGTGTCATATGGTGGCAAGGGAACCACCAGAAACTGGCACAGATAGCCTCAGAAGATGGTTCACTACTCAGAAACTGGATGTTTATGGTCCATCTATAGGGTAGAAGAGGGATTGCTTCAGCCCAGCAGGTGGCAGTGGGAATACTTCTGTACCCATGAAGATACATTCAAACACATGATGTGCATATTTATACATATGTGAACATCCTTATGTGACCTCACATATACTCAAATACACCTTCTTGCAACATTTATTTTTCTAATGCTAACAAAGCATTCTATTCAAGTGTACTTAGAAACACGCCATAATTAAACAGTTGGTAAAATGCATTCTCTTCTCCTCCTTCCAGATCTCCCAAGAGTCCCTTCAAATGTATCTATAGAAGTTCTGGCTTCCTGCTTGCCATTTAGCTTGATAACGACTCAAAAATCATTCCCTTGTTTGGAAGGGTAACTCTTTCTTGCCTGCTCTATGTGCTAGAAGGCGGTATTGACAGACAGACTTAATGACAGTGTCTGTAATGAAACAGCCATCATGTAAACACCAGCCCGCTCCTTTGATAGAACAGGACCTATTCACCTCTTATAATTGAATACTACATAATAGTTCCGATCCTTTCATGTAACATTATGTTGTTCTATGATTAGAAAGAGGAGGGGAAAAAAAAAATCTATGTAACATTGCCTTCTTCATTCATCCTATGATTAATTTTGTGTTTTTAATGAGTATGGTTGCTTATTTAGACAGGTTCTCTTACATACTCGTTTTGTTGACTTCTGTTCAATGTATAACAAAACCCAAGCTGGGATAATTGGAGACCATTTCATCAGCAAAAGGATTCTTGCTATAAATACAAGGTTGGCTTGGAAAAAAGCATTCTGACATTTTAAATTAGTCAATTAATATACAATTCTACCTATCATTTGTAATAGAAAAAAAAGTTGGCATTTTTTCCAGACATTTTAATTAACACAGACTATTTCCAATAAACTATGACATAAAACCAGACAGAATAACACACAATGCTGATTTAAAGGTGGCTAACTTGTTATTTTACAAAAATGAAAGGTTACATCTTTTTTCAGATTTGGGGAGTTTTTCAAATTCAAATATGTGCATCACAGAGAGGATATGGATTTACAGTCACCAAACAATTTGCAAATTGATCAACTATGTAGTTATTGACCTCCACCGCAGGCAAAGTCCATAGAATTACTCCAGGGCCAAGTTCAGGTCTCCAGCAAACTACTTAAATAACATCTACATTTCCCAGGAGCTGCAGTAATCGAGATTTTTCATCTTCNATATATATAAAAAATGATTTAAAAATGTAACCTCATCCAGCCAAATTTGATCATACTATTACTTTCTATAAAAGCCTTTGTAGAACCCAAATCTATGTTAAAATATTGTGGCAGGGAAAATGGGTCCACAAACGACATTCAGCTTTCCTTCATACTTTTTGATAAAAACAAAACTAGGTGATTAATTTTAATTTATTCTCATCAATGGTCAACAACCTAAATGCCTAAATGCCAACAACCTATGAGAGAAGAAAACTTCTGGAACTAAGACCTGAAATGACCAAAAGTGTGGATCAGTTTTACGTCACCTCACAGCAGTTTCGGTTCTTCAGTGCATCAGCACTGAATAATAAATAAAGAGTAAACTGGAGTGCTAAAATCCACTGACATCTCCTGGACCAAGGGAGAAAGTGTCACTGTACTACTTACAGTTTCAATAAACCTGTGCAAAGGGTACAGTGTAAACTATTAGCAGCCATCAGTGAAGGCTGTAACTTTTCCCTGAAGCAGTATTATTTCGCAAATCTGTTTTCCAAGTTCAATCCATCATCAGGTAACTTTTCAAAACCGATAGGGAGCCACTCAAAGCCAAATCCAGAACATGCCAGTGACAGACTGGCCCGATTTCCCTCATCGATCAGGAAGGAAGGCAAGTTTGTCAGTCCTTCAACCTTTTTCTTTAATCCCCACACCTTTCTCCAGTACACTCATGCTAGCTCTTTAGAGCTTAGCTTCCACTCCTGGGACAACACAAGTGTACTAACCAAATCAGTTTTGCTGTGCCTCATGCACATTCATTCTCAGCTCTTGTTCAAGTGACACAGACAAACTTTCATAAACTCAAGATGAGAAGGAGCTGTTGGTTCTGTGTCCAACTTCAATAGTATATATCCCCTCCTATGATGACAACAGACCAGCAGAAGTAGGGAACCTGCCACCAGCAGTCTGCCTCAAAGCAAGATTCAAAACACAGAATCAACTGAAGACTCAATCAAAACAACCTCCAGTTTAAATTGGTAGGTTGCAAACCAAGTACATTGACTGGCAGCTCTAAGCCTCTGAAAACTCTTAGCACCGAAAAGCTCAAGCTGGAGGCAGAAGTGTTGAACTCCAAAAACATGGAGGGACTCCCACTACTATTCAGCACGTTACTCTTTGTTGTATACAAGGCTGGCCACTTCCCATTTCATGTAACATCTGCAAAACCCACAATTGCACTCAGTTACATTCATTAAAAGCATCCCACAGGCTCCCTAAAACAAGTCTCGGTTTCTTTTCCCTTCCTGCCAGCATTTCCCTCCCTCTCAATTTTCAGTAAAACAAAAAGGGTGGGAAGAACAGTCAAGTGATTTTATTCACGTTATCACAGCTCCTAAAGGGGTCACATCAACAACACTGTCCTACAGCAATCGCTGTACTACAAACCACACAAAGGCCTTCAACAAAGAGTCCCAGCCCAGAGGAGTTTGCAGCCTGAGTACCACAGAAGGAACTGCAGGTGGATGTAACTGACACAGAAGGCCCAAGGTAACTTACTTCCAAAGTTTTCCTATTCCATTCACTCCCCAGCAATGCTACTGGCGGAGAGGATAAGTAGTGACACAGGGCACCAGCTGCTTAGTGACTGTCAGTTTGTAGCTGGCAACGCAGCAGGTGTCTCCAGTCCTCCAAACTGAAAAGGCTCTTATGCTACAGTGACGCCATTGGACTTTTTGTGTAACTGCTGTAGTGGGAGCAACTGACTTGTCTTCAGTCTTGGTCCATCTCGCGTCTCAATCTTCCTTTTAAAAAACTTTTCGGCCATTTAGTCATTTTATTGTGGTACCCCTAATGCTCAGCATCTTAATTCTCTAGCTTACACAGCATGCATTGCACTTTACACAGCAGCTCAATTAAGATTACATGTGCATTGCATTTTTCTTTTTCTATTGAAAAGATTGTAACATGCAAATAACATGAAAAAGTATCCAATTACTTCACTGACAGTCTCAGATGAGTTGTTCTGAGATGCTTCCCTGCCTTCTCTCCTGCTTATAATTGTCTTGGCAACTAACATAAAATCCAGACTCTCCCGTATCCTTTGCTGCACACCCCATTTTCATTAGAGGTGTAAAAATACTTGCTTTGCTGAATTTCATGCAACACAACTTGTTATTTGAATATCTACAGACTCTCATAACACACAAACACATTTCTAGGTGCTGAGGTTTCCCATGCTCGAAGAATGGTCCACGTATATTCACCTACCTTCCTACAGCTCAGTTCAGTGGTAAATCAGTACTACATCATGTGTTCCTTGAGAACATAAAACTTGGCTTACACAGAAAAGCTCTAAGTGATCACTCTGATACGGCTGCAGGGACAGGGGAAGAAAAACCAGCAAGCTCTGGGCATCCTGAGTCATAGAGAAAATATAGCTATAGCTAACAGCACAGGTCTGTTCCCTTCTTGTATGTAGAAAGTTAGGAAATAAAAATCAACTTTCTGTACCAATAATGTACACCCTTCTGTCACATTAATACCACTTTCTCTTCTAGCATTACCTCGGGCATTTAAAATAAATTGTACAAGGCTCATTTGTAATCTGAGCCTTGTGCATTAACAAATGCACAATAATTCTTAATTGTAAATTCCCTTTTCATTGCCCCATTTATATAATCCACTGCTTCTGGTGACAACTATTTTCACATTGTATTTGTTCTTCATATAAGCGGCAGACATAAGCAGTCACCACGAGATGCTGCTCATTGACTAGGGCACAAGTACACTTGCCTGGGGCCTGGATTGTGTCCCCCACTTTAAAAGGTGAAATTCTTCTTGTTATTAACATTATTTAGGAAGCGGGTTCCCTCACCACCAGATCTTTCTCATGCTGTCCAGTCCTTTCCAAAAGAGCTTTCCTCTGAAGTCCTGCTACATAGCGCTCTGTTCTTTGAAGTGCTAAGCATTTTTCTCTGCAGTTAAAGTGGTCTTAATCCAACAAAGAAGTTTATTATAGGACTATTTCAAAGCACTAGACCTTAGTAGGTCTTAGGATATGAGCTGTGTCCCTCAAAAGCAGGTAGAGTACAATACCTGGAAAGTTTATCAAACATGTTGACAAGCTTCATAGCTTCATACTCTTTTTGTTCTTCTGTCATTTCATCCATCGGATTGGGCATGGGTTCTTCTAAGTGACCAGTGATGAGGTTAATGCTGGAGGTGGAAAAACAATACAGTTTATGTTTCTATAGAAATAAGTAAATTGTCTATTGTCTTCATAGGAGGCAAGAGGAACACACTACCAGAAACCACCAAGACTAAAACTGTCTGAACTGCACATGGAAGGTTTTTACTACAAATAGTCAGCCTTCACTTGTACACATTTTCTGTAGCCTTTTCTTGTGAATCGTGACATTACCTTCTTGTTGATTCACTGGGGTAATTTCTGGTCAGCTACCCAGACATACACAGTCCACCAGTACTCGTTACATTATAATCGATACACAAGCAGTTTGGAAGTAAAGGCAAAATGGAAGGTAATCATCACAATGTCATCAGCAATAATGATATGGGTGGGGAACAGGATGTTTGAAACTAATTCTGCACAGGCTTAATTTTAAACATACAGAGAGGCTCTAGTTACATTTTGTTACTCATGAACCATCATGAATTATTTACTGTTCTCTTCCTGTGATTTTTGCTCAAATCAAATTAAGCTTGCTTTGAGAATTCGCAATGCTAGTTGTATTTTCACTCTTAAACCAAGTGAGGGGCGATACAGAAACAGTAACAGAAAGGGTAACAAAAGCAGAGAAGAAATTTTAAAGAACACTTTCAGGGCAAATTATTTTTTCAAGCAGTTTAATTGCAAATGTTTAACAGTGATACAGAAAAACCAGATGCATAAGTCAACTGACAGCTTTAACTAAACAGATGTCATAGTTTCGCTCATGTGTATGTAACTGGATGCTAGACTCTTGAAAGAAGAGCAGAGACAAAAGAACAAGAAGAAATAGAAAGAAACCTCCCGGTTTAGAATCTATTTCTTACAATAGAAGCAATATAAACCCTGTAACTTTTCATAGATTTAATCCTGTCTTTCATTTGTGTTCCTCAGTAAGAATCTTTCAATAAGCCACAACCACCCCATGAAATACCTAATCATGTCATGACATACCTAATCGTGTCTGTGTGACTCAAGGGAAACAGAATAAAGCAGAAAAATAACATGCTTCAGTTGCCCACTATCAGCAATTGCAATACCTCCTTAAAATGGCATCAAATTGTAGATGTAACATGACAAGCTGAAACCTCTAACACCAAATCAATTACAATTAATAAAAATCAACAGAGCTTCTATATGCTCACTGAATCCTTCAACAAATATATTGGATTCCTGATGTATTACTTCTACAGAAGTTATTTCACTCCTTCCATAGTTCCTTATGTGATCGACTTGACTTTTCAGAAAAATCTGAGTACCGGGCAACCTGACTGAAACTAGACCTACTGACTTGTTCCTTTTCTACAAAGTCCTGCTTAAAATCTTCAGCCACATTTGACACCTTTGTTTTCTTTGTTACAGAGATATGCCCCACAAACAGTAGTTTGGCAATTTCAAGTGAGTTCCTGGAAAATCTGGGACAAAAGCCATCCTTGACAAGTTTGTTACAATATTTTTTTTTCCTAAAATTTGCTCAAAAATCTCCTTGCACACTTGAATTCAAGACAATTATTCAGACTGAAGTTAAATCATTCTCATAGTGGGTTTTTTGGTTTGTTTCCCACCCCCTGAGCCATCTGACTATATGATGGTCACCATTAAAGGCCGTTTTCTCAATAATTAGATAATGAGGTCAACAGGAGACAGTAGTTAATACAAGAACGTGTAATTCTAAAACTGGCCTCACTGGAAAAGGTGAAACAAAAAAAATGATGTCAAAACATCTAAGTTGCAACAGGATATACAGAACTGAAAACAATACTATACTTTGGCTTTGCAGATTTGTATTCTTCTGTATCGGTATCTTCATCATCTGAGTACCAATGATCTCCTCTTCCTCCTGCTAACAGTCCCCTTGCTGCCAGCAATCCTGCTGCGTTACCATAGCCTGTATATTTTAGCAAGCTGTCAACTGCAAGGAGTGACACACAAAAATTATTCAGTTACCGGCACCCACAAACTTCCCCCAGCGTAGCATTGCAAGAACCAAGAGCTACAGCAAGAGGCAAATATATCACAGCAAGACCTTACATAAGAAAGGCGAAGAAAAAGTAATGTTTACCTCTTTCTTTACAAAGAACAAAAAGAAATTCTGCTGCAATTTGCTTTACTCCAAGGTCGACGTGTGTCATAAGGCGCACGAGCTTGTTTCTCACCGTCGTGCCAACCTCGGGACGGTTGGATACGTCTCTTAATGGAGGCAATACCTGGCAGCACAAAGAAAGGAACACCAGCATAGAATGCAGGGCAGCGAGCTTTCCGGTCCTTGCAGGAGCAAACACAGCCAACAGAACAAGAAAATACAAAAAAGCTCTGCTCCTTCAAAAAGACAAAATAAAAATCAACCCAACTATGCTTACATGCACTAGTAATGAGTCTTGCTTCTTAACATATTCAGACCTTCTGGTCTGCCATCCTGGGCAGAAGAGGACTCAGTCCCAAGTGTAAACTTAAAGAAAGAACAGACAACTATTAGGAGTTTACGAGCACAAACGTTTGCCCCAAAATAGTTGGCTAACAGGTGGCAGTAACCTCATGTTCTTTGTTTTTACTGTTTTCCTTAAATGTCTGGTAAAAGCATTAAAAATGCTACCTTAAGGAAACTTACAAGACTAACGTAATGTGCAGTTGATGCACAACAATGCGTATACTTACACTGAAAAAGCAGGAAAATAAGTCACGTGGCAAGTTCAACTACCATGAATTATGAATTTCAAAAATAAGCTCTACATGTTGGAGGAAATGTGTAATTCTCCCAGAAAGCACTCTTTTAAAAGCTGAAGCTACGTTTCAAAAATATTTTGGAGCAAACACTACTTGGCATTTCCTCAAACACACTGTTTTCTCATTAAATGTCCTTAATATTCTTAAGTTCAACCCTCAAGAAAGGCAGAAGGTGCCTGAGACATGGCTAGTTTTGCAACCTAACTTCCACCTCCCCATGCACATGCACTCAAGACTTATGTTAATTTTTTTCACAATCAAGGGACATGATATAATCTGCAAACAAATCTGAGTTGTAATACAGGATATTTAATGGTCTGAAGTCTCCTGTAAGAATTACAGCTCTTCAGTGGGAATGAAGAATGAATCTTCACCAAGGGAATGAAACCAAAGGTGTCTCTAATCTTTAGAAGAAATTGCAGGTCCTTTATCTTTTAGGTGTCTAATGTAAAAATTACATGTTTTATGCAAAATTAGTGCACAATTACTACTGACATGGGACTCACAGGGAACTGATGCTTAAACATATGAATGCTACAGTATTGACTACTTGGGAAAAAACAGACCCTGTCTTTTTCAAACTAAGTATTCAAACCATCAGCAAAAACATCTTACTTTGTCCCTGCTTACTGTCCCCAATGGGAATAGTACCATGATTGCCATTTCACAGAGTATTGTAAGAATGAATTAATGTTTTTAGAATACTCGAATACTAATACACTGATGAGTACCATGACAGTCCATGAGGAAATTAATCATTCTGTCTTCAGATCAGGATTTGAATAGTGCACAATAAATAAAGCCTAAGGCCAACACTTAACAATGAGGGTAATTCAAAATATCAAACATCCGGTCATGCCGTTAGCAGCACCCATCCTCTCTGTGCACTATATGAGGTAGTGGTAAGAGACAGTGTGCAATTATATCCTGACATCTAGATGCTGAGATGTCCTAAAAACATGCAGACAACTTATTTTTCCAACTTCAGAACATTTGGCTCTGCAACTTTTCTTTGGTTTTTTTTTAAAATTTTTTATGTGGGTTTTTTTTTTTAACTTAACAGATTGGAAGAGCATCCTAAGAAAGAACTGCTCCCAACAAAACCAATAAACACCCAGAAGGAGTTTCTTAAATTCCTCAAAACCTCTTTCCTGGTATAGATGAAAGAGGTAGAAAAAATATGCAAAATATGCTCTTTTCCATTATAAACTCTACTTACGAATTCGGGCACCACTTTGATCTGGGAGCAGCATCTAAGATTCAACCCAAAATACACTGCAGCTTACAAGAAAGAATATTCCTCAGCTGGTTTCAGCTGCCTCTCCCTTGCTCATCTTTTAACTTTTCTCCATTCAACTTCAGGAAAAGTATCAGAACAAAAACCACCACACCCCACCACCAAGCCATAGGGATTCTTTAGATCATGGCTTGGAAATCTTTTTTCCTGTAAAAAAGCCTACCCTGTGCCTGTACTGTATTAAACAGCTCTTGTAAGAGACTAAGTGATGAAGTGTGCCTCTGTTCAGGGACAGAGTTTTACTTTGACTGAACAGCTGACAGTTTCAATGACTCCCGCCTGCTGATGTCAAGCTCAAGCTCAAGCAGAATCCATGAAAATAGCTGTAGCCTCACTGGCTATCACACATCTTTGCAAAGCTCTGTTAACTGCACTGAAATGTGAGGGGTTTTTTACATACTGGATGTAAGTGAACAGACACCACTGTGTCCTTTGTACCTATGTCACATAATCCACGGTGCCCCACATTAATACAAGAGTTACAGAACCCCTAATGTTATTATTTCACAGCTCTACAAAACTTACTGTGGAACTCAGACCACAGTATCTATCAATTTACATGACTGAAAAGTTATTTCTATAGCTGATGTTTGTCAGAAAAGAATACTGCAGAGAACCTTGTGGGGAATTTAATATGAACCCATTCATACTTTCAAAGTATCAGTGTCCTGCACTGATGTACAAACCTCAAAAACATTTATAATTTGCTTCACATATGAATTTTTATGAGTACTTTACTTTACCTGAGCTTTGATAAACTTCCTGATATCCCTGTGAGTTCGGCAGCATTCAGTTAATAAACTGAGGACGGGAGTCAGACCTTCTCTATAGCTGCTTCCCTAAAAGGAGAACAAATACAAATAAAACATTTTTTTAAGAGCAAAATTTCCTTTTCAAATCCTGTAAGCCCTTCACTGAAGTCCTATATGACAGCCAAAATATGAACTTTACATAGATATAAACAGAAAGCCAAACATCTGTTACAAGCAAGTACGCTTCAGATATTCACAGGAGTTGGTTCTCAAGTTTGACGTTTCACAATCTAGAAGCCAGGACATCCATATTTGTGCTAAATACCTCCCAAAAGGTTTGGAAGAAGTTTTACATATCTGTACTTTTGCCTTTAATGAAGGAGGCCCCTTTTGTGAAGACTCTTTGCAGCCCATACCTTGTCTATTCTCTTCTCCATGAAATCCAGTAAAATTTGAATTGCTCCCATATTCATACCATTGTATTTTATATCTGATTCCTCTTGGGATGATGGACTAATGAGAACATCCAAGCAAGAAACAGGAACATTGCTTAAGAGGTTGATTGCATTGCTGAAACAGATTTTAAAAATTCATTATTCATTTAGAAGAAAGAATTAAAAACTCACCATAAACTGTTTGTACAACTGCAACCAAAAAGAGGCCCTGCAACTCAAACAATGCTTTGTTTTCTACTCTGTTTTAAAGAAGGTGGCATACATTATCACCCACATGTTGACTCTTGGAACAAACTAGGAAGAAGAAAGAGAAAAGCTCCAAAGCTGTACCGCAGCAGTGCATTATTACTTCCATCCCCCACAGCATCCTGCCCCAGAGATGCCACACTGTGTTACAGCAGCTGAGCTTGCAGGACAGCAGGGGGAACTCTCACATTGATTTGCAGCACTCAGAGTTTTTTCCTCCTTGAAACTTCAAACCTTTTTCAACACATCAATATTGCCATCACTGATCTGACAAAGTACTCCACACAAAACACCTCTAACTGTAATAATGGGGCGCGGGTGGTGGCAATTCCTCTGAAATGTTTCCACCGTCCCTTGGCTTGCAGTGTGCAGGAAACACAGGAGGCTTTTAATGCATATTAAAAAAAAAAAAAAAAGATTCTTGTTTATTTACCAAGCACTACCTTTCAGTAACTGGCAGTCTTTACACTCTAAAAAGCACAAGGAGGAGTGCTTCCCACATACCCATTAAGTGATTTAAATTAGATCACGGTGTCTGTCCCTCCTCTATAACGGACTAAGATGGAACTCCCTTTGCAAGGGTCTCTTGTATGGTACACATCCCTGAGTTTGCTACCTCCCCTGCTCTCATTATACAGGCTTGTATTTCTACTCATCCTGTATATGGGGCTAAGTCAGGCTGATGGTGCAGAGTTAAAATTCTGTCATTATTTACTTGCTGATGCCCAACTAAATTTAGAAATGGCCCTATTGCAAAATACTTCTACTTAAGCTTACACACACCAACCTCAAAGCCCCAATGTTTTTCCACGAATACAGAAAAACTTTTCAAACAACTTTTTAACACTTCTAGTAATACTTATATGGAAGCTGCCCTCAGTTTTTAGGTTATTAATCCAATTCTAACAAAGTTTTACTACAAAAGAAAGCAAATCATGGCAATCAAACGCAACAGGGTTTCTAACAAATGTGCTGGGTTTGGTCTGATCAGACTGGGTGGCTGCTCCACATTCTGCCATCTCCCTTTTGCTCTTTTAGCAATTGAAATTCAGACACTTTTACTTTTTGGAAAGCCTGTTCTCTTTGGTTTTTTTTCTAATTCCTGCTAAGATACGTTTCTTATATCCTGGAAGTTATTCCTTTCTGATAATTCAGAAATAGTCAGAAACAAAATAGACTGAAATTCGGTAAATATTTGGTGGCTTCAGGGCTTTCATCAAAAGTTCTCTTTTTACCAGTTTCTTATTAAACAACCAAGTTCCCAAACACCTACAAAATTAATTTTCTGGATCACTGTGCCTGAGCTATTCTTTTCAATAAATGAAGCCCGGCTTTCTGATCTTTGTCACTCCACTGACAGTTTTATTTGTGGTAGAGGAGTGTATGAAATTCTCCAGCTACCAGGAAGTCAGTGACTATGCACAGATCTGCACAATAGTGTTTGCATTCCTACTCCAGGGGGTAGAAATACTGCGTATATTACTCTCCCCTTTTCGGCTTCCTAGAGATCATTAATCACTAGGACATGACATCCACCCACTCATGCTCCCAGCCCCCTCCTGATATGCAAATTCAGGAGCAAAGGCCTATTTAGAGCTGCTGAATGCCTTGATTAAAACCTTGTTAGTGGGCAAAAATGGCACTCACTCTAATATGTGGTGCTTTAAGCCGTTCATATTCAAATGTTAAGTAATGACAACCACAATAATGACAACAATACCAGGTACTAAATTCGTTAAGATTTTTTATAGGTAATTTCTTTGTATTTATTAGGAATTGAGTCACACTGACAATCAGTACATCACAGCTCAGGGCACGTATCCAACCCTGATGCTCACATAAAAGAAACATTCGGAGCACAAGCATTTACATCACGTGCTTTAACAGGCTGTCCGAACCCTTCATTTAAGCTTCTTACATTCTCCAGATTGACAAACTTAGAGAAGTGCAAGTGATCAGCGATTCTAGAAAATATACTTATGCCTCCCTGATGCTTCATAAAGTTTATTCTGCAGTCAACACTGTCTATACTTTATTTAGTTTTTAACATTATTTTCATAATTGCCTTACTGATAGGTTCCAGGTGGAAAGCAGAGGAAGAAGTTGCACTCTGCTCTCCAACTCACACCTCATCTCTAGCAATAAAGATTGCATGGCTGAAGTCCAGCATACTGAACAGCCCAAATGATTGTTCAGCCTCATCTTTTTAGCTGTGCTGTATTAGCTATACATTGCTAACACAAGTTCACTCATTCATTATTGGAGCCTCTATCAGGAACCAGAGTTTTCTTTGACGAAATACATCAGGGGACTGAAGTGGGGCCCTCCGATCCAAGCCCCTGCTCCCTCCAAAGATTTACAGGGGCATTACTTCTGACTATACCTTTTCTATTCCAGAGCTATCTTATGATGAATAGTCTTAGTGAAAAAGCATATTACATTATTCAGCCTTTACTGCATCCTATACCACTCAAAGAAAAAAACCTCAGGTCCTGCAAACAGGCTGAAGTCAAAACCTGTGCAGTGATTTTCTAGCATGTTAAAAAACCACCAAGTGTAACAATAAATCAAGATCAAATGCTACAGGCAGCAATATTATATTTACATTCTTTCTTGTAACAATTTGAGCTAAACTAATTAGCTAGTTAGTCAACAGAGGGAGAAAGTTGTTTTCTCAACATAACAGAAAGACTAATGCAGTGCCACACCGCGTCTGATGGAGATGGGGAAACAACTGAAGTGACATAAGGCAGTGGTAACCATTCTCATTTCTCTTCCACTTCTTCTCAGAAGTACAGAGAATCCTTGCCTGACTTGGTGTCTCCATAGGTCCATGTGGGCGGCATCTCTATACCCTATATATATCCCTTCTGACTGAAAAAAAGCAAGGAGGAAATCACACCAACACTACATGTTCTCCCCAGCTGCCTACCTCAGCATGTAAAGCCCTTATTGGATCCCATCTGTAAAAGCTCTTAGAAAAGCTAAAACCAAAAGGACCCACATAAGATGCATCCTTTTGCAATACCACAAGATAATTAAATTTTACTGGGTGATACATTTTACAGGGTGATTGGTCTAGTTCTGGACAAGGAAACAGAACATCTTTTCATGGGAAGAGTATTAGCTGTATAATAATGTATATTCATGCTTAAATGCTAAAAGCCAATCTCTGTCTTCTTGTAGTTGTTGAATGTACCAAAATCTCTTCAATTTTCCCAGCAGTGGGGAACTTACTCCCACCGGTCCCTCCCTTAAAGGAGGATGAGAGGGCAAAACTCTCACCATAAGCAGCGGCAAAGAGAAAACACTGCCTGCCTCACAGGACACACTCAACACTAACTTTAGTCATGGCAACTACCGTAGCAGTATCCTAAATTATTCCAAACTAGTCTGCACCAACTGAGAAGGGCTCTGATGCAGGATATTAGTGTTCACCTACTAAGACTGTTGATCTTTAAGAGCTCTCCAAGATTTTAATCAAGTTCGTTTAACACTTTCAGGACTGCTGGGTGTGAAAAGCTACATCCTTCTTCCTGAAGACTGTGGTTCAGAAGATCTTCAAAAGATCCTACACTAAGATATACAGGTATCTCTGGAGAAGAAAGCAGAATTTCATTGCCAAGAGATGACATGGCATAGTGTTTGAAGCTACTGTACTGTTGGGCCCTGTGAACATGTTATATACTTGGATAAAAATAAGGGCATAATGGAAAAAAACCCAACTAGTAACACTGAACAGAGAACCACCACCTCACTAGAAATACTCTGAATTTTGATTGAATTATTGGTTTCAAATACATAACCAACAGTTGAGTGCAGGACTGAATTAAAAAACCACAACCAATGCACCTAAAACTGCAAGATGATTCATGCATTGTTGGAAAAAAACCAGTATTATTACCAGGGCACTCTATTTGTACTTTTAATAAAGCAGCCTAGAAGTATTGGAAATAAAAATATTGGAAAAAATCAACTTGTTACTTCTATCCCAATCCATAAGAATTGCAAAAGTTACACACAAAAATCTCAAAATGCAGTTTTTTTCCATTGGCTTCTACGCAAACCAACAGAAGTTGCATTCCACTTCAATCTGCACTACCCCTAGAACTTCCACACATATTGTCACAAACACACACAATTTCTAAAAGGTCAGTTTCATTATTGTTGATCAAAACCAGCAATCTTGCCAGCCACTTTCTCTCTGGGATAGTGGGCATGCTTAAATAATATTTTTGGGAAACAGCTTTCATCAAAAAGTTTAACAATATTTTACTCAAAATTAATAGTTTTCATTGTTCCTCAGATTTCCACTTCAGATTTTAGGCAAAGTGGGATTTTTCTATTTTTTTTTGGGTTTATTCTATTTGTATAACCTTTGAAAATAGATTGGCTCTCCAGTTCTACCAACCTGTGCAACTCTTCGGTTTTGTCCTCAGTAGGGCCCGTGGTTAATAAGCAGTGTCGAAGGATGGCAGCCATGTAACGAAATTGATGAGATTCATTCTATATAAATATAAATTATGAAGATATTTTTTCATTTTGAAGATTGCAAGTGGGGGTTTCAGGTCACTAGAATAATAAAAATTAAAGATGGAAAATACCTATTAGATCGTAACATCCATCCCTATCAATAAAAGGACTGTACCTTAGAGTACACTGAATGCAAGGTAACTGGCCTTTCAACCAGGCCCTGTGAAAGTCACGGGTGACTTTTTCCTGATTAATGAGCCTTCGCTACTAGAAAAGCTCGTTACAACCATTTGCTCTATTCCATAGCACTATTCCTACCATACATTACTGCCTGCCTTCCTGGATGAAGAGGCGTCTGCATGTAAATACATCCAGATTACATAAATTCTTAATTTCATTTGCATCCTCCTCGTTTAGACCTTTCGCTGCCAACGGTTTCATTCCCCACCCAGCCCGTTTCTTTTTCTACTTCACTTGCTTCTGTCCCCTTGAAAGCTTTTCACCATTTCGTCAGTAACTTCTCTACCCTCAGCAACCCTATTTGCCCTACTCCTGCTCTCTTCAAGCAATTCCCCTTTCCAATCTCCCACCAGACAGCAGCCACACAAAAGTACACCAGTAACTGCAATCATTTAACTGTGTGTGTACTTGTCCTCATCCTTTTTCATTAGCTCTTCTTGGCATCCATCGTATGTTTGGTGTGTTTGACCCGGCACAAAGCACCCCAATGCATCTATTGTAACATGAGCATCCAAATCTGCCAACTGTACCACCTGCGGCTCTTGTCTGGCTTTGCTACTTTGAAACCATCTCCAGTCATTAAATACTGGTGTTTCAAATGGTTCCTTCCCCCTCAGGACGAATCTCATTTAGTTTTCTACCCACATGCCTAACCTCTCTGCTCTCCTATTATTTTCCATCCTGTCTACTGTTTGCAATCTCTTCAAATTCTGCATCTTCAGCCCACTTAATTAATGAGCTGTTTACTCTTTGCAGAGATCATTAATACATCCACAGAGATACTTGCTAACCCGAGTATCACCTAACATATGTGGCTAACAGTTTACAACTAAAGAGCACTTTAATTTAAGGGTTCCTTGCTTTTAGGAATTTTTAGTAAAGAGGTGTTATAAAAGCATTACCTCAAAACACAAACCATGCTTCTTACACACTAGAATACATTAAACTCTCATCCAAATAAATAATTAGATAAAAGGCAGCTAACACCAGGATTTCCTCCAATCTGCAGGAAAATTTTCCTGATAGCTGTATGCTTGGGCTTTTTAAGGAGGGAGTTTTGTGGGACAAAACCTCCCTCACTGCACAGACAGCGGCCACACAAAACCCCATCACGTAACGCCACAAATGTGTGATGCTTCTGAGACGCCCTTCTGGGGTTTAAACTGGGCTTTTCACCTCTCAAGATTGCCAGTATTTTGTAAAAGTTTACCAACTTCAGGATTTGGATTTCAAGAGCTTACTTCTCAAGAGGTAAACATGTAACATAGCTTCATGTTCCAACCTGGCACCTGATATTGACATTATTCCCTCCACACAATAACAGTCACGAAGATGATGCTTCTCAAACACTGAAGTACCAGTACTTGGCTTTGGGTCATTTTTTTCCACTAGAGTGGAGGAGGACCAAGGGCCTCCAAAACATCCATTTATCTATACAAAGAACTTTCCCTGACAAAGTTAAAGATATTTTAAAATAATATCTCTAAGTTCAGAATAGTAACGAAAGAAAAAACCCTCACTTTCTTTATACTTCCTTGAAATCTGAAGTATGATGCTAATACCCCCACCCATTTAATCTTAAATTTCAGGTTTTCTTATTCAGCATATCCCTGGGACATTAAAGCAAAGGCTAAGTAAGTTTCAGACTTTTCTCAGGTTTACCTTCCTTAATTTTATGACTAATATCCTATTTGTTGTTTAGTCCAATGCACTGAAGAGAAAAATTACTTGTCTATTTTAACATGTGCAAACATATTCTTAGCTTTATATTCTCCATATTTACAATGCCCAGTGAAAAGTTAACAGCATTGTTTTAGAAGCCATATGATGTGGCCTAAGAAGAATGCTATTGCTGCAGCACAGACTTAGGTTAATCAACAAATAAAGTTATCATTTCTGTTTATAAATTTAGGGATGCAACACATATGAAGCATATTTGTCCAAGAGAAAAAAAGCAGATCTGATGTGGTAATGAGAAAAATAAGATACATGTTACTCCTGACATAACAACAGAAGTGTTTTGTTCTCATACATGACCTCAGGTTTAAAGATCAGGTTTAAATCCAAACCTGAGGTTGGGAGAGAAAGATATTAAAAACAGTACCTCTTGTTCTTCACAGTTATTTGTTAAATATTATAGATGATGTGTTTATCATGACCAGAAAAATGGAAGAAAACTAGAGAGACTTCTCAGCTCTAATTACTACCCTACTGCCATCACGCACGATCTCCAGAGATGTACCTTCTGATACAGTTACATTAAATACCATTTCCTAGCCAGTTAATTATTAGTGAACACCACTTAATTCCTTTCAGAAATCCCAGACTCTCAAAAAATGAAAAGATGACTGTTTCAGATTTGGAAACGTAACAGTTCCAATTTGCATTACAGAAACAAAGCTACTCTCTCTTTACACAGGAAATGTACAGATTGGATTTTTTTGCCTAAAGTAATGACACGAACAGAAAAGTTATTTTGGTATCCAAAGCCATGGACATGAAACACTCGACACCTCTTGAAAGCCCAAGATCATCAACACAGGAGACAATCAGAATTCAGACAGACACATTTCCTCAGACTTACTTTGCATACAGAGAAATTATGATGCAACATTTCAAGACTACCTTAACTGCTACTTTGAAAAATGCAATCACATCCCAGCAACATTACAGTAGAAAAAGTATTAACATCCTTGCTCTGGGGCTTGGACAACTGCCTGTTGTGTATCTACCTGCTGGTTCTGGCTCCCGTAGGCTAAACAAAACCAATTATAAAACACTTGGGCTAAGCCTTACCTTGCTGTGGACATTCCAACTGTCAAGTGTTACATTAAAAAGAGCCTTTAGTGCCTCAATGGCACAATCTGTTTCTTGCAAAGATAAAGGAGGCCTGTCACGATCTTCTGCTGCTTTATATTCTTCCGTCCATCTTACACTCAGGGAACTTTCCAAAGCCTGAGTCAGAACTTGCACCCCTTGTAGTTCCTGACGCAACTGCGATCTAATATCTGTGTGCAGAAGTGACAAGAGGAAGAGGAGACGCAAATCAAAGCATTTAATGTCATTAACAAGCTGTTGGTCCTTGCATTTTTCCAGAAGATTGCAGAGCATAGCTGCCAGATTCAGCTCCAAACTGAGCTTCTGTGCAACAGCACTATTAAAAATTATGTTACAGAGGCATTTTAAAGCTTCTACTATAACAGGAAATTCAGACACTCTCTCCAGAGGATCTTCCACAGGGTCCAGCTTTGCTAGCCCCATAAGGATCTGCATGTTCCTCTTTGTGGTTACAGGCACCAAAACCTTCTTGTCCCTGGAGAGAATCCGCAGGGCCTCCAGGCAGGCAACTTGGCATGAAGTTTTTGTATCTTTTTCAAGGATGTTTAGAATTCCCTCACACAGTTTCTATGCAAACAGAAACAAACAAACAAAAAAGGAACAGTTTTAGCATCAATATACCAATGGCAATAGGAAATTACTTCTGTTAAGCTTCCATATAACCTTTGAGTTCCTTTTGACAAACTAGGTATTCTGTACTAGCTCTTCAAAACAAAAACCACTGCAAAAGTCCTCCAAAATCATCAAAAGCGTTTTTCCTCACGGATACAATCCAAACACACCAAAATGCAAAAGCATTAAGCCAAAGTGGCAGCTGCTCTTCACCATTGTCAGTTAACCACGTTTTCTCAGCACTGGGACTAAAAACACGAGTAGCCAGAAGAACAAGGCTAGAGAGGTGTGAAAGGTTTTAAAAATATACCACAGTAGAACAGTGACAACTACAGTACCTGCAAAATTATAAGTTGAGGTTGTTTAAGTCAGAAGTCTGGCAGAAAAGAAACCAAACTAAACTGTTGCTCTAACATGGCAGCATTAGCAGTCCATGCCTGGTAACAGCTATAATTTGTGTTGCCACTTCAATCTAATCTACAGACTCCTCCCATCTTAAGTAAAACTCTTCAGAACGTTACCTCTGACACAGAAACATAATGCAGCGTTACTGGAAGGCTGAGGCTGCAGCAGTTTTACTACAACACTCCAATAATCTGCTTGTCAGGAAAGTAACATCTGAATGACAGGAGAATTACCTTTTATAAGACAGAAATGGACAACCAGATAATTAATCAAAATGGAGAAAAGAGAGGACAGAAGAGATTGCTTGATGGGGGAGGACTCCATAGGGGTTTTATGCCTTCAGCTCAAGACAACACTACTAATCATGGGTACCAGAGCCAGAAGTATAGTTACAAAGAAGTTTCAAAGTGGCAATACAAACTGCATTGTACCTCACAGGAAAAAGTTCCTCCCACCTTCTCACCCCCCACCTCCCCCCAGGCGTTGTGTCTTGACCACTGACATGAATGAAGTCTCAAAGAGCCAGAATAACAACTGACTTGAATGGCCCTAGTGCAGAAGTGTGCAGAAGCCTTAGGACCAAAATTTCATATTGTGGTCTCAGGCAGTGTATGTCAACAAAAGAGTGATTAATAAAAGGCACAGGAATCAAAGTAAAAAATAGTTCCTGGGGAATAGTCTCTGAAATTACACTTTTCATCACCAACACATCAAAAAGGCAGCCCATCACCCTGACTCAAAGTTCAAAGCAAAAGTTTCACTTGGGACATCTAAGCAAGTTTTGCTACTGTGATCACTTATAGCTACAGCCAAAATATTAACAGAAACAAGATAAGTAAAGCCAAGCTAGAACAGACACTCCAGAAGAATAGGGAGAAAAAAACCCCACAAGTCTTCAAGAATGTTAAAAGACAATCTGCCAATGAAGTCAGACAGTAAGAATTCACAATATGATTTCTACTATGCTTGTCCTGGGGTGAAGCCCACCCAAAAGCACCACCCAGACAAGCAAGACCTTGACTACATCTCTACAGCCCTCACTAGATTAACCCAGTAGGAGTCTGAAAGGAGTAAGCTCCACTTCTTCCTATCACACAAGCAACATGAGAAAACTTTGTGTGAATATTATAGACACGGCAACCCACGTCTGACCACCTGTACACTCACCACTGGAATTTCAGAGAGAAGTACCTGGAAAAATACTCAAGTATAGAGTATTCAGAGATCCCACACTGCTCCCACAGAGCTGTACAACCCCTTGATTTGCACACAGTATGCTATACCTGCACTGAATGTTCCTGAAGGTGGTATCTTTGAAGTGTGTTTTAAAAAATGCCTAGGAAACAAAAAATGAACAGCCCAGATCCACAGTCAAATTTCCTGGTCACAGCTCAAATTCTTACAAGAATTTTATTTCTGCTCTTGAGTTTCCAAAACAAGATACTGAATGAATGCTTCAAAGACACACAGGGCCAGACAGACTGCCTTATCAGTAAGTAAATACAACATAAAAATATATCTGATTTTGCATTAACAGTGCTGAAGGCCTTCTAGGTCTCTGAATACCAGGGATTACCTCATAAATCATCTGACCCCATCAATACCCACTGAAATGAAGGTGAGTTTCTGCTCATTTCTGTTAGCAGCAGAGACTATGCACATATCACATCTGGAATCTGCAATCTCAAGACAGACAAAACCTGAATGCTCTTTTGACTATAAAGAGATCAATCTTGATACATTCAGCCTGATTAAATTTTTTTTTTTTTTTCCAGAAGTTGAACCCACCTCCTGCTAAGGAAATGTCACTGCAACATGTCAGAAGCACTGCAGGGAGATCCCAAAGGGTACAAAGCTCCCACTGACTCGCCACAGGAGGTGGAAGTCAAACCCTCCCTCCATCTGAAGACTATCCCTGCAATTTAATTAAAGATTACAAAACCCATCACCTCATGACTTCAAATATTAGTGAATGCAGCAATATAAGTTATCTCTGATTAGCTGTACTAAAGAGAGACACTAAATGGAACACCAACTTTTTTTTTTTTTTGAGATTTAGCAACCTACTTCCAACTTTAAAAAAAACATTGGTGTGCTTCATTTCCTACATGTTCCTGAAGCCTTGGCTGTATGAAATGTTTCAGAATATAACCAAGGCTATGGTTTATTTTTAAAAGCATTAATTATGCAGTCTTCTGCATACCATATTAACAACTAAGCCACCATACACTTAAGAACCAGTAACTAAACTTCTTGGCCATTACAGAAATATACCATTTTTAAAGATTAGCAAAAGTGAAAAAAAAAAAACCCCACATGTAGGAATTTCTGCCAGAGTTGTCTGGAGTTAGGCCCTAGTGAGCTATCAAGAATGATTTAAAGGGAACTGGGATTCAGTTGAGATGCTGCCGGCCACTTGCAGCACTGCTGAAAGCTATGCCAGTGAAACTGGCTGATCTCAAGTGCCAGCAGGAGCTTGGGGAAAAAAACCCCAGAGCGTGTGATTATAGTTGGAGATTTATCCATGGAAGGTTTTGAAGCAAGGAAACAAAATCCATCCTATTAAAAAACTGCCTTGAAATAAACCCAAATGCCATACAGCATGCTTCCTGCTTTCTTCTTGACAGTGTGAGGGAATGGATGCACAGAGAGAAACAAGAGAGGATGGGCTGACAAAAGAATTTTCTTTAGATGGTGCTTTTTCTACCCCCCTGCAGACTGCTAGCATGGCACAAGATGCTTTTTGGTCCTAAGGTGTCTGCATGTGAGGTCCTTTTCCACCTCCTGCTTTTGAAGGAGATGTTTAGAAAGCACAGCTGACCTGTATCTACTTTTTACTATTCACAGACCACTAAACTTTGGCTACATGCTGTCAGCTGAATTTATCATAGCTTCTCAACATTGAGTAATGTCTTCATGATAAAAGTAGGCAATTTCTCTTTACTTGCTTCTTTCCCTTCAGCAAACCATTCTCTTTGTTTATACAGGCCTTTGGATTACAGCAGGAACCAGCTCCACTCTGCAAGCATTCAAATCCAAGTAAACACCGCTGATTTACTAAATGTAGCATTGAATTCAGATACAGATTATTAAGTACTAGAGAATGTTCAATTCAAAGGTGAACAACAAACATTCCACTAAACATTATAGAAAGAGCACGTACCTGATCTGTCATTTTCTGCACTGCTGCTTGTGAATTGTGCCATGGATACTCTAAGTACTGTCAGAGCTGTGCCTCCTGGCATTCAAGTTTAAAGTAATGCAAGAAAAAAAACCCAACCAAAAACCTAACCACCAACCACCATTGTGGAATTGACTTGGAAATACAGGTTGCTCCCATTTCCACTTTCCTCAGTAACAGAGCCTATCAGTAACAGAAGTGTCAAGTCAGTCCATCGAAGAACAGCAATTCCATGGCAGCAGCACACGGGTGGTTTTGCACCACCCTCACTCATTTCTCAAGGTCAATGCTCTTCACACATTTTTGTGTATCTCATGGCACAAATACACCCGTCTTGGTGGAACAGCAAGTGACGGTAGCACATGGGGAGCAATATAAGCTTACATGTATGTCACCAGACTTAGGAAACTCCTACTAGCCTGATTTGACTTAACTAAAAACAAAACCCAAGCTTTTTAAAGACTTTGCAGCAAAATCAGATGAGTCCTCCTTCCCCTTCTTCAATAACTGGGAAAAAAAAAGTCACAGTCCTAACAGAGAGTGCACGTTTACCTCTTCACTGAGGGTGAAACAGAAGCCACATCATCTTTGGCATCATTGAGCATTATGTGCCACAGCACATCATTTATTTCAGGCAAAAGGGAACAGCGTAAGTGGTACTGCACCATACTTTCCTTCTCCTGCACTGGCTTAAGTCCCTTTAGTTCACTTTGTCTTCTGACCCATGTTTTTCCATAATTTTCAAATCTCAATTTTAATTAAATTCTTCCTGGAGGTTCAAGGGAAGTAAATTCTTAATTTAATTCAACCTAGTTCTGCAGTTGTTCAATGGTGAGAATGGTTAATGGAATGAGCTGTAGTGCCAGACACTCCAAGTTTAAGGAACTATATGTATCCTCAACAGGTCATACAGATCTGCTACTGTTTTACCCCATCGATGTTGCTATCTATTCCTCAATCTTACCTTCTACTTTGCTATAAGCATAAAGATTCACAGCAGACTCAACCCAATTTCAGGTAAATGAAAGTAATGTTAGTAGTAATCATAATAAATTGGACCTTAATTTTTATGACAACTCTAATTTTCTGCGGTTCTCCAAATTATTCAGAACTCTCTCTTAAATAGTCCCTCTCCATCTCACATAAGGCAAAATTAAACACTGTACATTTCTTATATTTTCATTAAACTACACAAAACAGTGCTGTAAAAGAACAAAGAAAAACTGTTTCTGGCAAGTCAGAGATAAGATATTCTGGGACCAAAGAGGCATTCCTTGGAACTGCTGAATAAGAATGTTGGCTAACAGATGCAGCATTAAAAAATACGTAGTTTATTCTGCTATTAATTTTTAGAGTTAAGCCTCCAAGGTGGTAAGACCAAGCATATTTTAAATATTAGTTCAAGTTTTTCTTTTCTCTGTAAGTCAAGAAATCATTTATATAACATTTATAATCAACTGCGATGAATAATGTGGCAATTAGATAACCACCTCTGAAAAGGCCATACCCAATTTTTACCTAGCCCCTGTGGACAGACAGGGGCAGAGTGAGGAGGGTGTACATCTGTATTCCGCGAGGGTTTGGTATGCTTAATTTTAAAAAATTCATTGTTCAGCCTGTATGGACAGCAGAAGGATGGCCTGCTTGGCAGAAGCCTACAGGCTCTGACATGGCGTAAGTCCACATCACAGGTTTGAACGCGTGAGACCTTAGGCTAGATGGCACTCCACAGGCAAGGTGAGGAGCACGTGCAGTAACTTGTGTTGCCAGAGAATAAGCTCCTGGTTCAGAGCCACAGAAATGTGAAATTCTGCTCGGCTGGACTCTCAGCAGCCCTCCTTGCCCTGCCCACTGAACAGGGAGAAGAAGATCCCTTTATAACTCCTGTAACCCAGTGGTGAAATAAGAGGTTTAAAAGGAGAGATGGGTTTCACTGGCTTGACGTAAGCCTTAGATGTAAGGCCTGAGGAGTGCTGGATGGGAGTGGGCAGGACCAGAGGGAATTAGAGCATATGCTTAGTATTAATGAAGGATAGTTAGTAACCTTTCTTCTCTTACAGACCAGCGTCCCTTAAGGGGTTTCAGTAAAGTCAGAACAATAACAACCATTAATTCTGAGATACCACACAACGTGCCCCCAGGAGTGCTGGAGCTTAGTACTTTTAAAGACACTCACTAACAGACTCTAAAAGCTTGCAATGAAGTTTCTGGGAGGAGAAGAGTTCTGTGCCTCTGCAGTTGCAGAAGCCCTCAGACCTCCCAGAAGTGTCGGGAGTGTCAACAGCACTACCTAATAACAAGGTTCTTCTGAGAGTTAAGAGCATGACAGCATATTGCTCCACTAACATACTTTACTGCTTCCATCCTTTCAAAGTTCAAATATGGTGCAGTCCACTGCCTTAAGGAATCTCCCCACATCATGAGTTTGATCAGGAGAGAAAGTCCCACAATACATTTGATACGATTTACTGTCATCTGTTTCAGTATCTTTGAAACATTCAGCAGTGCCAGGGAAAAGACCATTTCGGTGGTTTTCTTCCCGCTAAGGGAGACCTTGAATTTTAGATCCATTAAGTCCAAATTGAGCCCCAACAATAAACAAACAAAACTGATCTCAAACTTTAAAGATATATATTACAGGACTGACCAAGACAGCAAGCCAGAGACCACAGAGTAGAAAACAGATGGTATAAATACTACCAAGAGGTGAAGCAGATAAAACATAAGGAGCTGAAAAGGAAGTATGTCCATCACGAAGGCCCTACCATTTCAGGTAATAATATGGCTTAAGAGTAATATTCTTACACTGGGCTGCTGCTCCCTTTTTTCCCCTTCTTCTCCTAAACCCGGCAACTTCAGACAATTTAAAGTCATGTCTTGCTTGCTACCCTGGGCAGGCTCACTTTCTCTGTTCTGTCATCTAGGCAAACGGTGCTGCAGCTCCTTCCAGCTGTGCAATGTCATGGCTAACTAAGGAAGGAGATGTTACCAGGCCACAAACAGAGCTGTGATTTTCTTGCCATTTCAAGCCTGTAAACAGCACAAATATGTTGCTACTTCAGAAGTGGGATTTGGGCCTGTCAAGGTATAAATGATGGAGAACAAAGCTATTAAATTATGATAAAGCTGTCCTAAAGAACCCCAAAACCCACACTTTCCTTTGTGTATTAGGGCACGTGAGGCTTTAATTGAAATGCCTGCTGTGCCATATCGAGAGGGAGACACTATGCCTGACACCTCTCTCCAAGGTGACTGCCTAGGCAAGCTACTAGATACTCATTTTCTGGAATTGATTCCAGCACGGACATAAAGGACATAAAGGTGTTTGTATCAACCATGTCACGCTGCTGTGACATGTTGCACTTCTTAAGACTCTCCCAGCAAAACACTGTCAAGAACCTCTTGGCTGGTTGAGCTGGTTAAGCTCCCCTGAAGCAACTTAATTGCCTTCATTTGAGTTGCTATTCCAGAACGTACCTGCCTCTGGTTGGCAGTTTCTATACAGTTTACATGCACAAACTGAAAACCAGCTTTAAGAAACTCGTATTTTTTGTTAGCATATGACAGGTTAAGAAGGAATGGCACCAGCTTGATCTGCCTGCTATCTGAGTAGGTCTTGCAGTTCAACACAGGCTTGCCGACTGAGTTCTACCTATAGCACCCACCATACAGGCCAGTGCAGACACATACATCATTAAACACAGCAGTCAGGACAAGCAATAGCTTGCATTACAGTCTTGTGAGCCTTATCATCCTGTGATGCATTATAGTCCTGTGGCTCTGTCCAGATGGAGAATCTTGACAGCATTACCTCTCTTCCTGCCTTCCAGAGGACACAATCTACTTTCCTCCTGGAGTTCAGCACTACAAACTCACTGCTGATTTAGTTAGTTTACAGCCTAAAGCAGCCTGATTTGATAACCCTATTACGGCAAAACAACTTTTGCTGTCCAATTTACCCAGGTTCTATAGTCAAACCATGGTTCTGCCCTTACTGTCTTTCATATTTTACAGCGTGTCACCGTTGTATACAGATCTTCCTCTCCCTAACAGTATCCAACCTCAAAAAGCATAATGCTCACTTGCACCTATATTACAATGCAATTACATCATGGATACAAGTTTGCCTTAATTCTAAGGTCATGGCTGAAGCTGGGTGGTGAGGCAGAGAAAAAACCCTGCATTGCTATTGTTGATGTTTTACTTGGGCTCTTGAGTAGACATGAATGACTGGCAGCAAAGTCTGTGAGGCCTGTGGGAGTAAATAACTAAGGGAACAGTTACTCTTAGATGTGAACAAATCCAATATGCAGCTAGAGACCTGCAAGAGCAATTATATAGATTTAAAAAGGACACAGATAATCCTTCACCACATTACTGAACATCAGTTTCAAGTAAAGGCATAGATAAAGCCAAATATTTAATACCTGTATGTGAGCCTTTTGAAGCTTTAGAACTGTTGAATATTTTAGTGACATCTGTTCAAAGGTGTATTTTTCTTCCCTACTTCCTGGAGAACCATGAAGGTAGATTCAGGAACAAGAACAGTAACAAACAAACCAAACAAAAGAAAACCACCAAACCCCACAAAAATCCCAACCCCTCTCCCCTAAAACACCCCCAAAATCCCATAGTTTTTGATTCTCAAGTATGTGCACACAAAAGCTGCCTTTATAAAAGTGACTCTGCTCACATGTGATTAATGGCTTTCCCAGTAAGGAAGCAACACTATGAAAATGCAATTTTTATAAAGGCTTTTTTTTTTTGGTGTAGAATTGTTAAAATCTGCTTAATGTCCTTAACACCCCTTGATGAGCTTCATTCAGGTTTAAGTTAATGTCACAGGAAGAACAACAATAATTTGCCAAGAAAATATGTCAAGAACTTAACTGATAAAGTAATAATTCTGTGAAGGACTTTCAGAATACTTCTTGGCAAAACAGAAGCTACAACCAGAAACGGGCTTAGAACACTGGATAAAACATTACTGAATTGTATGCACACCTGCAAAACATTCAGCTTGCACAACTACCAAACATACTTATGTGTTTGCTATAGAGGCTATTGCTCAACTACAGCTTTAAACAGTGATTTGAACTTCTATACCCTATAATAAAAATTAAAGGTATTTCCCCATAAAAATCCTGTTGAAACTCTGCATTTAACAGAAACCTAAATCCCAGTAAGAAAGCTGCACATATCAGCGGGGTGGGAAGAGGTGGTGGAAATTGCATGAAGCCTGGAGTAGCTATTGTGTAAGACACAAAAAGCAAAGCAGGGAAAGATGTTTTCAGAGAGCTGCCAGGACTGTGAAACAAACCTATTCTAGAGGAAGACTGGGGAAGGCTTCTGGGCCACATTCATGGTTTTATTTTATTTTGGATGATAAGAGACAACAGCAATATTTACCTAAATAACTTTCACTATTACTCTTGCGCTGAACTGCAAATTTGCACACAAGAGTGAAGTCAAGCTAATGGGTCTTCAAGTCCTCTGTGCAATAATTCTCACTTAACACTGTCGTACACAACTGATGAATTTGTAAACACAAATGACAGAGAGGCTTATCCCACCATTTCTACCAGGAAGGTATTTAAGACCTGAAAATATTTAGATTTTGTACAAAATCATTGAATGAATCGATGCACGTCCACAAGAAGACAAGATATCCTTGCAAGAATGTTCCAACTGTGATTTCAAGCTTTGCGTTTATTTCAGAAATGGAGAAAACATGCAGCCTCATTCACTAATGAACTAGTTAGAGAAAAGAAAGGAAGGGTCCTGTCATTACATGTTATGACATAACAGAAAAAACCCACAACTCAAGGGCAGCCCAAGCTTTACATGTGACCTGCTAAAGGACCTTTTAAGCCCTGACACACCTGTACAGCTACATGCTGTAACACAATTTCCCATCTTTGGAACCTGACATGCACAGGACACATTATGCTACTTACAGATACCTTTGGATTAACAGGCTTCCATAGCTTTGTTTCCCTTACAGCTTCACAGCTTTCCTGTGCACTTGTCCCTTCATCCTAATTTGTAATACTTTCTAAATTCTCTAAAATAGACAAGGAACTGCTACCTGCTGAGAGGAGAAAAAAAGCCAAAGTGTCTCTCTCAGATCCAGAAGAAAAGAGTGTTTTTACTCTAGTGCCCTACTCCAAATCTGTACACAACAAGACTCCTTATAGGCTTTTCTGTTATTCCTTTCATTCAAGAGGGCTTTTTCTGAGGCAGAATTGTTTCCCTTTTTCAGGAAAAAAAGAGGGAGGGGGGAATGTCTCTTGCACTAAAGAAACCAAAATTGAAAACATAAATTTATAATCACCCTTTTACAATGGCAGCTAAGTTACAAGACTGATTTTCCTTTGTTATGCATTGAACCAGAGCAGGGATGCAGCTACCTAGACTATTTGACTTACCTTTCTTTTGTCTTCATCTGCTGGATCAAATCTGAAAATGGCCCGATTCTGTTAAAAAAAAAGGAGAGAAAGGAGCTTGCATTTATTACATGAACATCAGCTGCCAAGTATGCAATACCTAGGAAACTGTTATAAAACTTTAGGAGCCTGGTTAAAAACAGCCTCAGATAATGAGACCATAACCATGTCAACTCGTGTGCCTTCCCATTCTACTCAACAAGAGCTTCCCTACCTGGGTCCAACTGATGACTGCAGTTACCTCACGACTGGTGCAGCGCAAGCCTTGACCTGCGGGCTGCGTTCCCGACATGAGTTAACAACCTCACACATGTCACCTTACAAGGTGAAAAACAGCCAGTCTTGTGTCTTACAGATCTGTTACTATTACTCTGACTCTTCCCCGAGCAGTTCTTGTTTACAGGCGTTTGACTGCACTTTGAACCATTCCAAACTGGAACAACCATCGCAGAGTCTTGCCCAGAAAACAAGTAGTACAAATGAAATGAACCTTACTCCTCAAATGACCAGTTTCCCTATTGTGGCAATTCACAAACCACATTACCAAGGTGTTTGTTTCTCTGGCACAGTTAAAAACAAGTTAGACACAGTCTAACAACAAGCGCTTATTTCCTTTCAAAACACCACAGATAGTAATTGTGTCTAGCTCTGCGTTAGTGTCCTGAAGTACGTTACTAGTGAAATACTACCCCTGTGACACAAAGTTTATTCTGCTGGTAAAACAGCAGTAATACCAGAGAGCTATTTTAATTACATTTTAAAACTTCCAAGCTGTATTATTAAGCATGATGAACAGCTTCTAAAGAAATATCAAAATATCTCAATTTCCATTATTTCTAAGGCAGAACTTGCTACATTATGCAAGTGACAGAAAACTAAGTGACCCTCCATAGCACCCTAATGGGGCTTCTCATCTTTAGGGCATGAGCTCACAAGTACACAGACAGGCCTTGGACGTCCACCCTACCATGAAGGGTTGCCAGTATCAGTCAGATCCTTGAGGATGGCAGGAAAAAATACTAATTTATCTCCTTATAGTTATTCTAGGGCCTCCTGCACTGTAGCACTACACTTAATCCATTCTTACGCTTCAGTTAAAGCAGATTTTCTTTGTTATGTGGAAAAAAACCCCCAAGTAATCTAAAGCCCAGAAGAGGGATCGATAAAGATCTGGAACCTGGAGTATGGTGTCCAGTCTTTGCTGGCCCACAGACACTTTATCTGAGTACTAACACATCACCCACAGTGAGAGATTTAGGAGACATTAAGGCAAACTTCTGAACAAGAAACACGGTACCAGAAATGTCAAATTGAGACAGTATTAAGAGATTCCTATCCCACTTCAAAGGAAGTATTTAGCTACACCCTGAACTCCCAAGGCTTCATTCAGAGACTTGAAATGCCAGAACAGAAACCACACCAGCTCTCTGTCCTTGAGAATTGAACTTAAGCCTAAATAATTCATCCGGGGAAGCTGCCAGACAGCAAAAAATCCAGTAAAATTAGGAAGTTATGTTTGTTTGTGCTTTTTGAGTGAACACATTTAACAAGGGTCATTTTCAAGAATACATACAGGAGATAAAAAGTTCCCTCAATCAGAACTCTTCTGTACCTTAAGAGGTCAGTGAGTTAAGACAGCCTGATGGGCCTAATGAGCTCTAGACCTACCAATCCTTCAGAGAAAGTGCACTGCAACTGCATCAATATCTGCATTTGAATTTCATGTGCACAAAGGCAGCCTACATGAAGACTGTTGCTCAAGCTTCTTCCAGAAGCTCAAGTTATTGTCACTATTAGACTTAAACTATATTGCATATAAGACAGCAAACTTGAAGCCATCCCTTGGAGGCTGAAGAAGAACCGTACACTGGTCTGCATTCACTTGGATTTTCCCCTAATCACAGAGCTAGGAATCTTAAACTAAACCCCTGAATGTTCCTTCCTGTAGCAGATGTCTAAATTTCAACAGAATCAACACAGTTGAACACAACTGTATTTAAAACTACTGATGAACTTTGACGTGTACCAGCTTTAGGGACTTGTGTGCCAGTCACAGAACTGTCTACACAAAGGTCGAGATGTGATCTTTAGAAGTGGACTATACTGCTCCACTAAAACCTGGGTGACAAAACTTCCCCATCAGAGGATCAAAAAAAAATATAAATAAAAATCCACCTAATATCAAGCTCCCCTCCAATTTCTGCTTCCCAACGTTCCCAGTAAACCCCTTCACTTCTTGCTTTGGCACACACACACCACGCTGTAATGGCAATGGGCACTCTTCAGTACCTGCCAGCATTAAAAGCCTCGGCTGTCAGAGCCCTGCTTTTTAGCTGACACCCCTCTTCCCTCTGCTTGGCCAGAAACGCAGGGCGATCAAGGGAGGGTCTAGCAATTCAGTTTACACACGGAGGAAGACGGAGACGCGCACACACAGCACCAGGCACACACAGACACCCCCGCCCCGCCACCCCTCTACATGCTGATGGGGCACAAGCGGCGCAAGGGCCCCTGCCCCGGGCAGGTGAGCAGGTACATGGCGTTGTGATCCCAGAGACTCGAGTTACTCTATCCAGGCTCTTCCCAGGCGGGTGACGAGGCTCCCGAGGCAAGCTTACGCTGCGGAACACCTGTTTTATGGCTCGATCACGGACAGCGCGCTACGCTGCACATCGGCAGGTGAAGCAGAGGCCACAGAGAGAAGCAGCGGGGGGACACGAGCCTGGAGACGGGCTTCATCCGCCCGCGATGCCGCTGGCTCTGCGCGGCCGTGACAGGCTGCCCTGCGTCCCTCTGGGCGCTGCCCTGCTCACCACGCCCAAACCGCCGCGGTGCCCTGCGCAGCCCGAGGGCGGAGGGCACCCGGGGAAGCACAGGGTACGCGGGCGGGCTGCACCGCGCAGCCCAGACCGGTGCTGCTGGCTGAGGGAACGGCAGCAGCCGTGGTGACGGCAGGGGACCCGCCGCGCAGCCGACCCCAGGGGACGGCGCCCGTTGCTGCTGCAGGCCGGGGGAG
>VZTU01017662.1:73088-100952 GCA_013400835.1 Zapornia atra | reverse complement strand
GGCCGCGTGCAGCCCCGAGCCCTCCTATTGGCTGCCCTCCCTCCCAGTCCCGCCGGCAGGAGAATGAGGCGAGAGGACTACGCCTCCCAGCATGCCGAGCGACGCGGCACTGCGGGGCGCGGCGGGACTGCGCGCTTGGGTGCCGCGCGGCACGATGGGTGCTGTAGTCTACGCCGGGCAGCCAGGACCGACACCGGGCTGCAAGGGCGGTGGAGCGGGGTGAAGTGGAGGGTTCGAGTCCCGGGCAGGCACCGGTCGGGGGCGCGCCTCGGGTTGGTCACTGGCACAAAGCACCCTCCCCGTGAGGCTTTGCCGTCACGCTGGCGGCGAAACAAAGGCCTTTTAGACGCGACCAAGCCACCCGAGTGGTGAAGACATGAAAATTCACTGCTCCCGTTTGGAGACAAACCCTCCTCCCTGAGGGACAGCAGCACGGGCACCTTCCTCACACTGCCTGCACATCCATTCACAGCGGAGTTGATAGAATTTTGGAGGGGGCTGATGTGGGTGTGAGCAGCCAGGGCAGCGAGGGGGAGAGATACCGGTGTCATGACCGGTGTCATGTCACCACCACCGTGTTTTGTCTGGGATGTAGCAGGAGCTGAGGGTTGGGCTGCATGCATACAGCTGGGCAGAGACAGCGGTGACAGAGCAAAGGTGAGCTAAAGTGCTCTGCAGGACCAGAGGTCTAAACAACTGTGAGAAGACTTAGTAAGAAATTAGGAAGAGGTTCCTCACTGTGAGGGTGGTGAGACACTGGAACAGGTTGCCCAGAGAGGTGGTGGAGGCCCCATCCCTGAGAGCATTCAAGGTCAGGCTTGGTGAAGCTCTGAGCAATCTGATCTCATTAAAGGTGTCCCTGCTTACAGCAGGGGGGTTGGACTAGATGACCTTTAGAGGTCCCTTCCAACCGAACGCATTCTGTTTCTAAGACATGTAAGATTTCCATACTCAGGGTGCCCTACAACCAAAATGTCCAGCTCGCTGAAAACAATATATCGAAGCTAACAAAACCCCGTGGTAATCAAACAAGAGGCAGCCGTGGTCAGTCTCTCCTTGACGTATGTACTCCTTCAGCAGCAATTCAGGCACTCTGTGGTCATGAGGAGAAACCTTTCATTGCATAAACGATCAGCTCTGTGGCAGAAAGTGCCAAAAGGGTAAGGAGAGTTTATCTGCAGGAGGACAGTGGCTGCAGAGAGCACTGAAGGTCTGTCTGTGTGTTTAAGATGCAGACCCACACAAGGATTTTCTGGTTGCGGAGTTCTTGCCACAACCAGAACACCACGGTTGTTGAATGGCAGTAGTAAAATCCAGCCTGAAGTGCCTACCCATTTCTCCTGCATCAGGTCTATGTGTATACTAATGCAGCTTTTGGGAGAAACCCAGTAAAAATAATCCTTTGTTTGATTTAAATGCTATTGTAAAGCAGAAGCCTGCTTAGATTTTCTTCACAGCACAGCAAAACACTCATTTTGCTTGTATGCTTCAGATTAATTATTTTTAAAAATAAAAAACCCTAAAAAATAAAGACTAGAAAACTGTTACTCTCCTTTAAAGGCACATTGCTATTCATCATCAGTGCATTTTAGTTTCCACTTTAGGTAGCATATGAAGGATTAGGATTTCAATGAAAGAAGGGACAGAATAAATTGCATCCTTTACCAAAGAACTGCCAGACCTTTTCAGATGGGTGCATACCATGAGCCCTTCCCATGTTAGTCAGCTTTATCTAAACCTTCCAAAGCAATGTCTGCCCCTGAATTTCATGGGTTTCAGGGTCAGTCACAACAGAATTGTGGGGCTGGAGAGGTCAGAGGCCATTTTTGTCAAAGGGTAGTGACCTTAGCAGCGAGAGGTGACCTGACAAAAACAGGATTCATGCTAGTGAATGGAGTTCTCACTGCTCTTCCCCCGCTGAGTCTTTTTTCTACCTGGTAATGAAAAATCCTCAAGAATCGTAATGGATTTTTATATGCATAAGTACAAATATGTTTGTGAGTATACATCTATTAAAATGTGTGTGGTGTCTTATGCTATAATATATATAGTGTTACAATATTTTATGTGTTACGTATAACTTTTGTTACAAGATTTTGTTCATGATAAAAAGCACAAATGTGTATTTGTTGTGAGAAGGGAAAAGAAAAAGGGAAAGAAAAAAGGAAAAGAAGAAAAGGAAATGAAAAATGAAAATAAAAATAAAAAGGAAAAGAAAATGAGAAAGAGAGGAAGAGAAGAAGAGAATGAATATTTTGGCATGTGGTATAAAAGCTTCTTCAGGAAGATTTGTGCAGTCTCATGTTTACTTTATATAGACATAAATACGTGGCTAGGCATGAAACAGCAGTTTCAGTTGCCACGGTCAAGGGAAGGGCTTAATTAACAGCCTGCAGGCTCTGACTCAGGAGGTTTGCCAATTTGTACTAAGATGATTTAAGAGACTCCTGCCCTTAACTAGCCATTCTGCCCAGAGGTTATCATCCTCTCACGAGCTGCTGTGCTTCACAGCCTGGTATATACCCCCATGACCGGAAAGCTGTGAGAATTTATTTTAATATGGTGGGTTCTGACTTGCGGTGGTCAAGGAGGGGGCCTGCTTTACCTTGCAGCGCTTCTGATGCAGATGGTGGTGGTGACATCTGTGGAGCTGTGCTTGGTAATCTGTATATTGCTCCCCATGAACGCCCAGTCTAAATTTCAAAGCCCTCATCAGGAAGTGCTTCAAAGGTATTAGGAAGGGCACGTTCAGACTCCTGTGGCATCAACACATAGTTTTAAATTAATTAATTAAAAAAAAAAAAAAAAGATTGGAAGACTGGGGAAGTTCTTTTGCAAAAGCCTTTGACTATCTGACTGACAGTATTCGGTGGCTCTTTCCTTAGGAGCAGCTCTGTAGTGCTGCTGTTAGACAAAATTCCCTCTCCCAGAATTTCACATGTGGCATTGCTGTTCTCCATTCAGAAAGTCATTATTTTTTCTGGGGCTGGCACCGTATCCAATATCCATCCTCCTTCCTGAAGAGTCAAGTCAGGGGAAATGTGTTGTCCCCAAATGTGTTGAAAGATATGACACATTTGTAGACTTTATCATCACTCTTTCTTTCCTTTTGGGCAACGGGGATTAGACTTCATTTGGTTTTACAAGTTGTTGTAAAAAAGGTCAGAAATGCCTTTGGCTTCCCTTGAGTGGTGCTGGGGTTCACCTCCTTCATGATCCTTCCAAAGATCCATCTTTGAGTTCTCAGTTCTGCCCACAAGCTTCTCACCTATACATCTGGTCCTTGGAGAGGCCATGGCAGGTCATGGTCAGTGGTCCATCAGGTAACTGGAGACTGGTCAGTGTTCCAGCAATAGTGAGTGCGTGGGCAGGGTCAAAGCAGGTTCTTGGCAGGTGTGATGCAATGCAGAGACTTGGAATCCATTGGAGAAGAGAAAGTGGATTTTTCTATTCTAGTGACACCACCTTTCTCATACTATTTTCTCACAGTCTTGATGAGGCAGATATTTCCATTCTTGTTAATAATTAATAGGCCAGAATCAATGCTTTGATTTAAACATCTTCAATAACAAAATGCAAACTAGGACTTAGGTTTCAAACACATAAAAACTCCAGTTACTAAAGACTGGCCACTCAAAAAGTTCCTCACATGACTTACCTTCACGTGTGGGCAATTTTGCCCGAAAATGAATCATAAAATCATAGAATCACCTGGGCTGGAAGAGACCCTTTACATCATCAAGTCCAACCATAACCTTGCATAAGAATAACTTGCATAAGAATAAAATAGCTGAGTTAGCCTAATCCTGATCTTCTATCCTTAATAAAAGTGAAGAGTAAATATATATTGGGTAATAACACCAGCTGATGGGTAAAATTTTGGAAGGTCTGTGACACTAACCCAGGAAACAAGATTTTCATCAGATACAGAAAGATGGATATAGGGTCTGGCTCCGTTTCTGAAAAAAATCACCCCACCAGGGGTTGAATAATTAAGTGCCTGAACATTTGCCAGACCTGGCCTGGAACATCCTTCCTCCCTCCCTCAGTCCTTGCGGATTTCCAGCTCATTCCAGCTGAAGTAGTTACTTCAGATCCCAAACTCTCAGCAGTTCACCCACTAGTTAAACATACAAGGGCTGAGAATTTTGCCACTTCAGTTACTTACCCAAGGCAAAACAACTTTTCTATTTCCATTTTTCCAGTCCTGCTTCAGTGAGTACACTGGCTTGGGTGAGCAACAGCAGCAGGACTTAAACCTCTGCACAGTCATCGCCTTGAGCTTGGAGCCCTCTCAGCTGAAAGCACAGGCGTAGGACTATGCATTTGCTGTGCATTGTGCATGTTCTCAAATCCTTCACTGGATAAACACATAGACATTTAGGGTTTTTTTTAAGGTTTGCAGCTTGTTGAAGTTTCTGCATTTAAGTAAATTTACATGGTATATTTGATTTCAAGAACTTTATTTGACTGTGAAAATCCCTCATATACCTCACACAACTGTACAAATAACATTTCTGTCCATTTTAGGCATAAAACGTGGTTAGCATCACACTGGGTGCTAGCAAAGATTTTATTTACAAAACAATTACTAAAATGCATGATGTCATATTTCCATTTATTTATTTCTTACCCATAGGGTAATAGGTCCACCATAATTGCTTGGTGCATTTTATAATACAGAAGAAAAAGCTATGTTAATAAAATCTAACAAAACCTCACAAATAGCTACAAATCTGACAGAAAATGTCTAAGAAAAATTCTCCCCAAAATACAATACATTTTTCCACACATACACAGTACAGAATAAGTTCAAAGGCACAGCTTTGAATTTTGCTTTTGTAGAAGTATATAGAATTATCACCACGTGAAGGAATCGAGAGAAGTTTCATACCTGTCAATAGGTAATTAAATGAATAATCATGTTTGCAGTGTCATTTTCTTTACATAATTGCTTCATATCATCATATTTAACATATGTGGCTCTGAATCCAAAATCTTCCCAGTCCCCAAGTCCCTTCTTAGCTTTGTCATTACTGACCAGAGAAGTTAGATTTTTCCGGATTGTGCAAACTTAACACAAATACATATATAATAAGAACAATAGTCAACTTAAGGCAGTGTATAATTCAATGCTACATGTCTCTTTTTTTTATCTTTTGTAAATATCAAACTTAGTGGATCAACAGAAAGGTGCATCAATACACAAAGTTAGGTGTAAACTGAAACCTACCAACAATACAGGTCTCTTAAGGAGCCAGACAGAGGAACTGATTTGAACAAGTGATGACTTGGCAAAATGGTTTTTAAGGGATGTATTAAGAGCTTAAAAGACAAACAGATGACAGAGTTTTCTGAGGGTGAATTTCCTGTCTTCAATTCAAATTATAAATAGGTCCTGTTCCAGTACTTTTTTTGTAAGACTGATTAACATTTGTCAATAAGAGAGGGGGGCAAAAGTGGCTCACTCACACTGACGTCACACAGGGTTGGCCTGCATGCCAGAATTCAAAAAGGCACAGAATGGCCCCAAATGTGGTCTGGAATAGCACAAAAATCTTTTCCAGCTACAGGAACATTCAGTCAGACTAGTCTGCAATCTGCCCGCATTATGAACTACGTTTACCTGCCCAGGATCTTCTCCATCTTCACCTCCCTTGAAGAACATCCATGAAAAGTCCCACATAACATGAAATTTTTAGAACTCTTTTAAGTACAGGGGCTCAGCTGATACCAGTCATCTTCATTTAGCCCAACCTGTGGTGGCTTCCCCATTGATGTAGGCAAAGCCAGGAAAGTGTTGCATGTGCTCATACTCAGAATTCCTGCGAGTAGTCAAGGGGGTGTACATGTCACTAGAATTTCCATATCTTGTGGAGTGCATGGATGGGCTTGTGTAGCAGGAGTTTGCGGCCGGGACCTCCGGCCAGCGAGGAGTCACTGGTGTGGGATGCAGCCTTGGAGTACTGCTCATCAAACAGGGCTCCATTCTTGATGTCGGGCTGTTGAAAGGGTACTACAATAAAGCCAGAGAGAAACAAATTAAAGCATTATCTACCACATACTTTATTTAAAAATAAGGGCTGGTGGTATCACAATTCTGTTTTTAACACAATGAAAATCATATGAATTGGCAGCCCTCCGACAGCTAGGTAACGTACAGAATAGCAGACACCTAGTGCCTTCAGTCAAACCAAAGCATCAGAGAATGTCTTGCAAAGCAGTCACTGCATTTAAATATTAAATTAGTTTATCAAAGAGTATTGGCAGGTGTACCTGGGAGAAGAAAAATAAACTGAATTCTTCTAATCTTTTTCTCGTGGTGGAAAATTGCTGTTCAGTAAAAACCAGAGTATAAAAATGCCCTAACTCCTGCTCACTCAACTGAGTTGGGGCGGGGGGGGGGAGCGGAGCAAAAGGGTCTTTATTACTGGAAAGGTGCCTTCCCTTTTAAATGTTCACAAGTTGTCTTGCCAGTTTCTGCAGAAATATTGTATGGTCTGGCCTCAGAGTGAACAGCTAATTGGAGAACTTATGAAAAGAGGCAGGTAGAGGATGAATCTCTCTATTCCCCAGCTGTTCACAGTGACAGTTGGAAACTAGGAATCAAAGATGTTTGACAAATGCCTCCCACTAAGGTGAAGATGTGCTGAGGATAGGATAGGCAGGAAACCAGAGAACAGCTTTTGCTCTCCATAGCCGCCCAGCAACAGAAAGTAACCTGTACTTATGAGTGCTTGCTTAATATCTCTTTATCTTACTGCCTGTCTTACAGCAGCAAATCATTGGTGTGCTGTGCCTAGGAAACGTCTCTCCCTGTGTTGGGTTGGCCTCCTATTATTTGTCTGCATCACAGAGATAGTTAGGATTCCAGTTCTTCTTGAGCAGCCATGTACCTTCAGAGCTTCTGCACTTCACACACAAATGCTCCCATATACACAGGGCTGCACCTTTCCTACAAGGAGTGTCATAATGTCAACGTCATGGTCTTGGGTAGGTTGACACTGTGATTTTTCCTTAACTACAAAGCTGTCACTAAAGTAGGAATATCACTTCTGATGCTTACAATCCTTGCAAGCTGCACGCCAAAAATTTATATGGCTATATAAATATATAATATATATATATTTTGGAGGGTCGTGGAGAGAAGACTTGTGGTAGTTGTTCTTAGGAGGGAGATGGCAGTGATTTTCAAAGGGTCTCAGTACATTACTGCACTGCTGGATCGGGCTGGGGTCAATCAGTTGCACAAGCAGGTCCCCAAGGCAATTACAGCAATGTCTCCATGAGGAGATTCTGCTGACTCCCTCCAGACCGCAGCCAGGAAGGCAGCCCTGCCTTGGAAAACCTAGTCAAACAGTTCAGAAGCCTCAGGCAGCTCAAAAGCCACATGCTGGCCACTCCTAATTAGGGAGGAGAAAAAGAAGACTATTTTTGACTAAAGAACTGTAGTTAGTGATTTAGCATATTGCACCAGCGTCCTGGGGAGACAGACCAGTTAACAGATTTGAGAGAAGAGATTAAAGCTGTACAGTGCATTATTTAGCATGTATTTCACAACACCACAGAAACTGCAGATTTACCTCTGCAATGGGCTGCTGAAACAGGCTGGTAAATGGCAGCACCACACTGGAGCTTCCACAGTTCAACTGGTGCTGCTAATACAGCTATAAGAACAAGCTCTCTTGGCACCACCGGCGAGTCTATACAAGATCATCTAAATTTTCATCTTCACTCCAGCCAAAGGCTTTTCAGTAGGGAAATTCAGCAGAGATTAGTCACTGACTGCAGAAAGCCTTATACTACTTTGCAGAAAACTCAAGTTTGCAGACCTGCTGGCGTTCCAGAAGCTTTTGCTGTAGACAAGAGCTGCCTGTGCCCAGCAACAATGAAACTCAAGCTTTGAAGTTTTGTATGAGGTGATTTGAATGCAGATCATGGTTTTCTCCTTTAACTCATTAATTAGGGACAGGGCATTCCCTCAAAAGACAAACAACTTGCAAGTATTCTAAGTAAACAGAAGAGGTTCCAGAAAAAAGTTGAAAAGATTTTCATATTTTTGATGTTTGGGAGAATAGCTAGTAGATTTAGGATGCAGCTTTCCTGGTCTGCACCAGTAATACATTGAAGTAATTATCATGCTAGTGCCTGCTGATTGCCTTTAACTCAACATCTTGGTGAACAAAGCTTCTGCTGTAATGAATACAGAGGAGACAAATTGTCATGTGATTCACTACAGCTTCAGAGTGGAAATATCTCATCCATCTTTAAGAAGTCAAACAGCCAGGCATCTAACAAAAGTGAGTCATTTGTCTGCAGCCAGCAGTAGAATTTATCAAACCTTGAGATATATATTTATGAGAGAAGATGAGCAGTCTTCAGAAGATGGCTCTTTTATTCCTTCTACATGATGTAATCCATTAGTTAGATTGGATTGAGTTATAGTCCCTTTTCCATAGTTGTCAAATCCATAAGCTGTTTTTCCTTCCTGATCTCAAATGCCCCACTAATGACTGTATATAAAAAAGTTTGAGATGGTAGGAGTCAGGACTAGGACAGATCATTGGGGAAAAAACCACTCCATGCAAATAATGCATGTTTAACTTTTCTGTATGTCACCTGTAGAACTGCAAGATGAGGGTCAAGCTGGAAACATTCTTGTCTTCAGTAGTGTTTTATTTGATATCAGTTATCATGGTCTTTGCCTTAATTACCCATTGATCTACACTTGAAGTCACTGTACACTCTTATATTAAAGAATATGCTCACAATAAAAATAATCTAGATTTCTTGCCATAATACACCAATGATTATCTCCTATCTTCTTCCCAGTGTCAGGAGAATTACTTGCTTTCATTCACATTATGAATGCCAAGAGAGATCCCTGGCTTCAACCAGGATAATTTGCTACTTGACAATTTGGAGACTGCAAAACTTTCATCTATATTGTAGACTGCAAAACATTCATTTATAAGCAGGAGGAACAACATGAACTCTGGGAATACTGTGGTGGGTCTCCTGGTTGTACATGGCATTATGTTGGGAAGCCACATAATGTCTTTCAAGTAGTTTGGACCTAAACTTGTGCCATTGGGGGAATGAAACCTTGGATGCCAGAATGAACTTCAGGATGCTCTGAAAAGGAAAGATAATCCTCCTCCTATGTGCAGTCAAGAGGCCATGCTGAGGCTTATGAAGAAGGCAGGGCTAATGGCCATGCATGAGGGGACAGGATACAGTGGGCTGCTTTCCCTTTTCATCAAGCGGACCCGATGCAGCTGTGTTTATGAATGTGTCATGAATGTGAAAAGAATAATTGCTTGAAAATAACATGGACCCTAAATATCGAGGATTTTACAATAAATTCTGTTATGACTGAACACAAGATGGAAAGTTCTGTAATGGTAGGTCAGCTAATCGCAAATGACTCAGTGACTCCTTTTTCCCTACAGTGAAGAGACTATTGAAAGACAATATTTTTAAAGTACTCGTTGGCCCCTGCCTGACTATTAACTCACCCAATGAAGCATCTATTCAGCCTTGTTGGAGTGTCCAAAGCATAGCCATCTGGGCGGATGCCTGCCCATGCTGCCTGAATCACCTTTCACACTCTACATCCGGTTTAATGAAGAGTGCTTAAGCATGCTGATCTCAAAACACTGGGGCCTAGTGATCTTTGCCAGATATAAAAGCGACGTTTGTTGGAGGGCTCTTGACAGGAAATTACCATTTTCTGGGTTAACTCACACTTGCTGGTACTGCTGCCATTAGACCTAGACAAGAAGCCCTTTAAGTCTGGGAGACTTTGAGCAGATTATTGTTAAGGCCTTGCTCAAAAATGTAAAATGAATTCAGTTTCTTTTAGTATTATTTTAGAAAATACAACGTTAAATATGTCCTCCCATTAAGTGAAGACTGGGTTCCTGCAGTATGAAGATGGAGAATCATCTCTTTATTCTTATCCTCAGCTCACTGGCTGATGGAGGTGAAAGGTGTTTCTGTCCAAAGTGCAAAATATTTTCCTTATGGATGTATGTGACTCTGACTTTACATTGCATTAGCTCCCGCTTTTGCAGGGTGCTGTAAGTAAATCATACATGCTTTAGGACTTGTAAATAACTCATACCAGAAGTTCTAGCAATTGTAAAGAACTGGCTATAAACTAAGTTCATAAAAATAAGCTTAAAATCTCCAAAAAATGGCATAATCAAAACAATTGATTGCATCTTTATAACCTCTAATTTGATCCTTTTCTCCACGAATTGAAGGCTATTGACTAATAGTCTCTCAAATGGGTTGGGTGAAGTATTCAAGTCCATCTAAGTGCTTTTGCCACTTTTGGGAGTGGCATATGGAGCCTTATGACAATGCCATTTGCAATTAGTTAAAAAGAAGTTAAGACATCTGTTTCCTGTTGCATTCAATACATAATTACTTCTGTTACATTCTAACAATCTCAAGTCTGTTATGAAGCCATACAGTTAGAGAGAATGATTCTTGTTGCATGGCAGGGGTTTGGACAGTGTTTTTTTTTCTTTCTGTCATTACTAGTTGTTTGATGACAGAGTGGTTATTGGGAAGGGTATATTATTCTTACTGCACTGATACTGCCATGAACTTATACAGTGCATGTACTGGAGGGATGATAATTTCCCCCCTCCTCCCCTTTTTTTTTTGAAGTAGATGGGCCAGGACCACATGAATAGAGACTAAAGCTTGGGATTTTCTGAGAGGATTTCTTTGTCTCTTCTACTCCAACAGAAACCAGTTACTACTTTCTTCCAGTACTGCCCCTGTGTAAATGCTGCTACTGAAGCATGTGAAGGGAAGTGAAGATGTGACTGGGTAGAATGGTGGCTGCAGCATTGCACAGAGAAATCAAGCGGTGCTGCAACTCTTAGGGCATTTCTGTGAACTTATGTGAGACCATTTTAGTCCTCAGGGCAGTTTAGGAGACTCAGAGTACAAACACTGCTTAAAGCTCCTTTAAGTGTGGCCCTGATCCTGTGCTCTGTGCCTCCAAGAGTTGCAGACCCAATCTACCACATAACAGCAGATTGTACTACTGCAGCATTTTCCAGACTGGATTGTTCTGTTCAGATCATAAACCACATCTGTCAACAACAAAGCAGCAGTGCAAACGTTCACTAATACAATTGTGCTTCTCCCAGTCCCAAAAGTTGATTGGTGCCACTTGAGCCCCAGTTCAGGAACGGAAGACCCTGGCTGTGCTCCTGAGCAGAAGAACAGCCAGCTTAAAAGCAGCAGGGAAGAAAAAAAAAAGCTTGTCTTTAAGGTGGGAACTTCATCACAAGGAACAGAAAGGGAAACACTACTGTGTCACTTCTATGGCACTCTGTTAAGTATTTCCACTCAGGATACACCATTTGAGGTGGTCGCTCCACTTTGGAAGTGCAAAGGCAGGTAAGGTAAATGGAGGCTGTGGGCAGTTTGGGGTTTAGGAGCACTTCCCAGATCTAATGGCTGATCTGGCAGCTTCTTGCCTGAGTCCCTCCTACCTACTCTAAGATCAGGTTTGCACAGAAAATCTGGAGGGGAGCTGAAGCCCTAGCAGGTTCCCTGCTCAGCACCATTTAGAGAACAGGAGGTCCAAAGGCTCCCCAGACTACACCTGCCCTGCATTGCACATGCAGTCTTTAGATAACTCCTGTGTATAGAGCATCCATCACTGAAACTGAACATATGACAACTCTTAAATCTGGAAGAGAGATCACAGAATCATAGAAACACTTATGTTGGAAGAGACCTTGAAGATCATCAAGTCCAACCACAGCCTAACCCTGCCTAGTCCACCTCCAGACCACGTCCTCACGCACAAGTGACAGGAAGGAGGTGAAAGGAACGATGCAGATTTATAATGTCTTGAATGGTGTGAGTAGATAAACAAGGAATAAAATTTCCCTGTTCCTTATCACCCAAAAACCCACAGGATACCAAATGCAATTATGAGAAAACAGACTTAAAGTTAACAAGAGAGTATATTTTATACAACCCATTACCATGTCTATAAGTAAAAAGCTAGGAGAACTAAAAAGCTCAAAGACAGGGTAATGGAGAGTGGTTTGCTACAAAATACAGCAGTCCAGCTGCTGCTTCCTAGTCAAGATATCCCTAGGCCAGCTCTTGTCAAAGACAGTGTGGCTACACTGGTGAAAGGACCACTCTCTACTTACCCTATTTCTAAGACTTTGCCTCCACAGATTTGTTTCTGGCCATTGCTGGAAATAGGACTTGGATAAATGGACCTGCAATATGATTTACTACAGCCATGCATTAGAATACTTAGAGATACATATCATATGTTTTCTGGTTTTCATGCTGCATGTACAGCAAGGCACATTCATATGACATGCATCGTTATATGTTACCTGATAATTTAAGATACAAAAATAGATATTGCTGCAGATTTCTCTGGTTACTCTTCCTACTAAAAGTGTTATCCTTGTGATTTACAAAGAAAAATGGCTGCATTATGAATAACTTTGTATTTAAGGAAGAGGTGGAATTATATAAATTGAATATTTATGGATCAAAACCTGTCCAGACAGGGTGCACCTTGCAGAAAAAAGCTGTGAGCAAAAGCCAGTCAAGTATACATCTTGGAGGTGGATTAGATGATGGCTTTGTGAAGGGGTCACTGTTAAAAGGGGTATCTCTCTACTGAACTCAACATAGGTTGATAAGAATGCTCAGACACTTAGTTGTTGCCTATTTTCTACCCTGGAATGTGGTACATAAAACTGTAGAGGCAGAGAAAATACTATCAGAGAAACACAGAATCAGCATAGATGTGTTTATGTACACACACTGTGTGATGATGGAGTAGCATCACAGGGTTCTATGCACTTCTGCGCTATGGCTCAGAGAATTAGGTAGTAATAAATCTGTAGATCATTTTTCTTTAATTGAGTGGCAGGCTCCTGGCCAGTAAGACAAGTCAAGAAATGAGCAGTCAGACCTGGAGTTACAGGGAAGAAACTGTTCTGAGACTATTCACAGATGCTAATGAAAGGAAAAAAAAGTATTCGGATTAAGACCAAGGTTTGAACAGACTGTCCCTGTCAACAAAAAGACTCTTAGCCATCAGTGGGAGTTAGTCAGCCTATACTGCCAGAAGGAACCAGTTTTAGGCTTATGCTGGGTGAGTAGCTGCAGATATTACTTGAGCAGAACGTTTACTCCCCTATAAAGTTTTTTACAAGCCATCTCCTCCATTTCTTTGCTTTCTTGTCTGAGAGCCGCTGATCTTTATGAAACTATAAGCTACTAATGAAAATTTATGTCTAGCTCAAGGTCACAAGACACTTATCACATTCCTCTTTGGGCCAAGGTAAGCTCCAAGACTGTCTCAGAGATGAGAGATAACAATAACCGCAAGGACTCCTGCCAGTTTGTTATGGGACAGGGTGTGGGTGAACGTGCAGCTGTGACACGTGGTCCTTCAGTGGTATCAGCCTGGGCAACAACTGCTGTCTCATTTCCTCTAACACCAGTGGATTCAAATTATCCAGAAACCTTTTCATTAACAGGGACTTGCCACTGGACAGGTGAGTTAGACTTGGCTTAGGACCCCCACTGACACTTTTCAAGAGCTGTACATAGTACAAGAAAGACAGCTGCATGACTTCTTTCTCAGCACAGCCGGGTGCTGCTGTGTAAGGATTCCAATGCCAAAAGCACTGTAGACATCCTAAACTTAATACAATGCAACCATCATTGTACTGTCAGGCTGCTATCAACATGTCACATGTTGGCAAATAGAATTTAAAGGGTCACTCATTGCTTTTCCTTCCCCTTTCCCAGATGTTCAGTTCCCCATTTCCACTAAATAAGAGTTATTGCCTTAATTCCCTTTGCTCCAACTCCACTTTTTCATTTTTTTAGGAGATGGTCTCTAAACCATACCTGTGAAATGATCCATCTTAAAGTTCTACTAAATGAACAAGCAAAAATTCATGCACAACTCTCTGGTTTTCTTTAGAAATTTCTCTCTGGGGCAGAAAATAGCATCAAAATAATGGATCTAATAAAACATGGATCATGTTGCTCTCTTCTACAGAAAGAAGTTGGACATGGTGATCTTTGAGACCAAAATAGTAATTTATAGCTGCAGCCTAAATCCCACTTCAGTTACATGTTGCTTTTTTCAGCTCAGTCCTCTGTCTGGGACAAGGGCTCTCTGAATCCATGTTTATAGAGGAGAACTTACCCCAAATACAGGTATTTTTTCCTTAGGAGTTAATCCCTAGATGGTATCCTAAAGTGCATCCTATTAGCTAAAGCTAAGTCTGAGTTCTATATTTGGGCTGAATTTAGATTATAAGAGTTCCTTTGAAGAGTTATGGACAATGCCTCCTCAGCTGGTTATATTACCACAACCATACACACTGCAACTCCTCCAGCTTTGGTATAGTGGCAGCTGATCATATATTCATTGCAAACTTGGCTTCCTGTATTTTGATTTTGCAATGTCATGTGTCCTATTATAAATCCTTGTGCCATGTTCCCCTCAGAAAGTCCTCTAGAAAAGAGTAGGATTGTAGAGTCATCACAGATCCACAACATCTTACTAGGGATGTCTTATAAACTTTTTTGCTTAAAAGTAGCTAAGAAAGGACTCATCATCAGAGCAGGCATTTTACAGAAACTCACTTTACAAATTGTGCAGCTTAAAAAAAAAAAGTAATCAAATTCCGTATTAAATTCTTCAATACAGTTAGATTAATTTTGAAAGTAACATTTCAGTTTGTAGCTCCTTTCAGTACAGAATGAGCGCTGCGATAGGGTCTTGTTAGCTGTGTCCTGCTGTGAGATCCCATCTCACTGTACAAGCAGCATGAGAAAGACAAGCTGAAATAATTTTGCTCTCAGGTGAGGTCATTGAAGCATAGCTGCTCTTCATGTATGTTCAGGACAGTTCAAGGTCAGTCAAGAGATGAAGAAATGATCTGACATTGCACTTGTAGAGACAGTCTACTACAGAAAGCAATCTGTGTGTTATTATTTCCATATAACATTTTACATGAGTAAACTAAAATGAGTTTATCTTGATTTGGTTTATTTATTTCCTGCTTATCTTGTGCTGCCTATGTCAGTATGACAGACTGTTGTCAGGGTAGAAAGATGATAACATTTCCTGGTACAGATGATAACATTTCTAAACAGTAAAAGTCTAATTCTCTGTTTTATACACAGATTAGAATTAAATCTGGCAAGGGACATCAAGGGCAACAAGAAAAGCTTCTATAGGTACATCAGTGATAAAAGGAAGAGTAAAGAAAATGTGCGCCACTGCTGGGAGGAAATGGGAGACCTGATTACCCATGACATGGCGAAGGCTGAGGTTCTCAATGACCTTTCTGCCTCAGTTTTTACCAGCAAGTGCTCTAGTCACACCACCCAAATCGCAGAAGGCAAAGAGTGAGAGTGGAGAACCATCTACTATAGAAGATTGGGTCTGAAACCATGTAAGGAAACTGAAGGTGCACATGTCCATAGGACCTGATGTGGTACATCCACAGGTCCTGAGGGAATTGACAGATGAAGTCGTTAAGCTGTTATCCATCATATCAGGGAAGTCATGGCAGTGAAGTTCCTACTGGCTGGAAAAGGGGAAACATAACCCCCAATTTTAGAAAGAGAAAAAATAAAGATCTGGGAAACCACATGCTGGTCAGTCTCATCTCCACACCCTGACAAATTTGGTGGCCTTCTAAAATGGCTTTTCAGTGTTGGTGGGTAAGAGAAGAGCAACTGATGTCATCTACCTGGACTTGTGCAAAGCATTTGACACAGTTCCACACAACATCTGTGTCTCCAAATTGGAGAGATGTGGATTTGATGGATGGGGCACTCAGTGGGCAAGGAATTGGCTGGATGGTCACACTCAAAGGGTTGTGGTCAACAGCTCCATGTCCAAGTGGAGACTTTTTACAAGGGCATGTAGTGAAGATGATAGGACAAGGGGTAATGGCTTTACAATAAAAGAGGAAGAAAATTTTCACAATCAGGGTGGTGAGGCACTGGCACCAGTTGCCCAGAGAAGTTGTGGATGTCCCCTCCCTGGAAGTTTTTGAGGCCAAGTTGGATGGGGCTTTGGGCAACCTGGTTTAGTGGAGGGTGTCCCTGTCTATGGCAGAGGGCTTGGAAATAGATGATCTTTGAGGTCTCTTCTAACCCCAAAGAGTTTGTGATTCTATAATTCATGGCCTTAGAAACCATTTTATAATGAGCACTCACATGGATTTTCTGCAGTAAAGGATAAGAGAGTAAAGAAAATCAGTGAGACAATTCTAAGTCAAAAAGTGATGCATTCTGGAAAAAAATTGAGATAATTGGGTAAGGCCTGTATTGAGAAACAATAAATACAAACCTTCACAGGACACTACTTAAACATTCACTCTCTCTTCCTGTTGAAGATATAGGAGCTACAACAACCCTCAAGCAAATCCTGACACCTCATGTAGTCTGATGCACCAGGTGATAGACAAATGGGTGAGAAGTTGCAGACTTTTTCTTTCCATAAGCAAGGCAGACATTGTTGAGCTGGTTCAAATGAACATATTGGGTTTGCATAGGACAATATTCCCAACAGATCTCAAAAAGCTCCAAGGAGTTTAATATTATTTTCATCTTACAGCTTGGGAAAATAAAGCATAAAAAAGAGAGATCACCTGTCAGGCTGATGCCAAAGACCAGAATGAGATGCAAATTCGGTGTGTGCTAGTCAAAGGCACTATCAAATTCATGTCTTTGTATCTGGTATGAAACTGTTCTAGTCCAGTGACAACAGTTAAGCATGGTGGTCCCTAACAAACTTGTATAAATTCCTAGTAGATAAAGTATAAGAGGTGCCAGGTGGGTGGAGCACCCCTATGCCATCTCCTCCTACCGGTATTCACCTTTTGCAGCTCTTTCAGCAGTGAGCCCAGATAACAGCTTCCTACACTGGAGAAGCACCAGATGCATGATGTATTAAAGCCCTTCTATGGTGGCACTACTTCTGAACTGTTGCCAGATATCATCTTCACACTTAATCTGTGATGGTTCCTACTGGATCAGTTTTGGGAAGGGAAATAGTCCTGAAATAGTTACTGACATAATCTCTCAGCATTATAGTAGGACACCACAGCATACAGATTAAACAGCATCTTTGCAGGGGCTTTCTGGAATTATTCAAACTATATGCAGAACTCACAATTTTGGTAAATTCCTAAACATGCACATTCTCAGAAGCAGAAGCCCCAGAAGAATTCACTGTGGCTTCTGCATTTTCTTTCAACTATGTGAAAACACATTTATTTCTTGTTAGGAATCTTCCTGTTCCAAACACCTAAGAAACATACAACTGATTACATTCATTCTTGTTTTAGCTACTACTTAACAGAGAAACACTTCCTATGATCCAGACTTTCCATGATCCAGATTTTAGAGCTAGTAATTTAAATTCACAATCTAAAGCCACTTCTGATAAAATAATCTCCACCAAAAAGAAAAGATATCTAGCTAATATTGGAAAAGAAAAAAAAATTACCAACCATCAATGAGTAGACTGATGACAGCTTATTTAGACAGCTAATCTGCCAACAAATCTACAAGCACAACGTTACTTAAAATGTTACAGCAAGCATTGTAAAGTAATAAATCCAACTTACCTGAGAGGAGCTTCTGTGGTAAGCTGAGTAGTGAAGTGGTCCAGAAATAGCAGTATCATGTGGTAAGGATGGATACTGACTCTGCATTGGATGGGGATGCTGGTTGCTATAGCTACCATAGTTGTAACTTCCCGTGTATCTAAAATCCATTAAAACCCACAATTTAGTATGCCTAATAATTGTACAGCCACTAATAATCCTAAAACGTTTGAGACATAGTGTTGCACTTTTGCATAGGAGAATGAGATTTTAAATAAACATTAAAAAAAAAGATATTTCCCAGCTCAGCTGGGAAGCAGATGCCACTTAGTGAAACGATGTGTTCAGCACAACAACATAGCAACACTCAGCAGGTTTCTCTGACTGGTTTTAAATTGCAGACTCATCTGTGAACTTTCTAAGGAAAAAGTCTTTCTTTTTTATTATTGTTTCCATGTTCCTAGTAAATTGCTATCCAGGATGAGGAAGCATGGTAAGATTTGACATATGAGAACTTACACTGTAGAGTTCAGCTATCTCCTTGCACTGGGCTCAGATGTTCCTTTTTTGGGGAGGGAGAGAGATGTATTAATTTGCACTTGAAGCATACAATGCACAGCTTTAGCACAGCTGACTCAAGAACAGAGTGGGATTTGACGTTGGAGAACGTGACTACTTTCTCTTTTTATCCCAACCCCTTGTCAAGGGTCAGCCAGTGGAAAAGGAGGGAGCAGTTTCCATAGCTGTGAGAAAGTTCAGGGTCAGTGTTGGCCACTATTATTTGGGCCAGTCACTTGGAAAAGACGCATGGACACTTTCTTCAACATCCCCCTCTTTGTGTAGCCATGTGAACCTTTGATGCCAACTCAGCATAGGCAGTTAAAGACTCTTAAAATATATGCTATTGCAGGGAAACACAAACCATGACAGGTAGGGTAATCAATTCATTATGAGAAAGGGAAGACTGCTATTTTTACAGACCTTCAATGGAAAGTTCAGTGACATTTTGGTTTGGGTTTGTGTGGCAAGGTTTTGGAAGGAGGAAGGAGCAGCAAAGACAACATGTGATGAACTGACCACAATCCCCATTTCCCCAACCCCCTGTGCTGCTCATGGGGAATAGGTAGAGAAATAGGGAGCAAAGTTGGGCCCGGGAAGAAGGGAGGAGGGGGGGAGACATGTTTTAAGATTTGATTTTATTTCTCATTATCCTATTCTGTTTTGATTGGGTAATAAATTGGATGCATTTTGTTCCATGTTGTCTCTGTTTTGCCCATGACATTAATTGCTAAATGTTGTTTCCCTGTCCTTATCTCAACCTGCAAGCCCTTCATATCTTCTCTTTCCAGTCCAGCTGAGGAAGGGAGTGATAGAATGGCTTTTGTGGGCATCTGGCTTCAGCCAGGGTCCACCCAATGCACATTTTTACACTGCATAGAATTTAAATTTCTACTGTTCTTCTGATTTTATGATTGTGGTCTAAAGAAATGTAAGACATGTCAGGTCTTACATCAGTCACACCAGCGGTTTCAAAATGAGAGCAGAGAACTCCCTCCAAAAACATTTTCAGGACAGAAGGCCCTATGTCCATTTTTGTTGTTCAACACTGAGTTCTTGTCCTTATGCTTAGCTGTAAATGTGAGCGGTTTCCATAATCTACTTCAGGCAAGCTGGTGTTCACATGACACAACTTTTGATAGCCTCTCTGTGAAGAGTGGGGAGAGAGGAATGGCTATGTCACAGAGCTGTTTCACACTGTTGTAGGCAGACATCTCATGTTTTAAATCCTTCAGCACAATAGATTGGTAAGCAAGACCCACGTAAGCCTTCCAGTGCAGCCTTCTCTGCTTGAAGAAGGTGCTTGCCTATCTAGTCCCTCCTGTAATCTGGAGTGCTCTTGGACTCGCAAACAAAGCCAAGTTGTGCAAGGCAGGATATGCACTTCATGATTTTTCTAGTCGTTAAGTATGCTATGTCCTGGTCTGGACAGCAAGCCTACAGGACTGATTATTCTTCTTTATTTGCACTTGAGGGACAACATCTGGGGGACTGTGCCCTGTTTTTGTCGAAAGGATATTAGAACAAGACTAGTGGTGGGCCACTAAGCCATAGGGGACTGAAGCACGAGACTTACAAGAAAAGAACTGGGTTTGTCCAGCCTTAAGAAGAGAGTCAAAAGAGTCATCTACAGCTACCTAAGAGGAGGGTATCACCAGCTAGAGCCAAACTCTTCTCAGAGGTGTACAGTGACAGGGTGAGAGGCAATAGACACAGGTTGGAACAAGGGAAATTCCAATTATGTATAAGGATATTTTCTTCTATTAATAACACAGATCTTCCACTTACAGTCCTGAGATCCCATATGTGTGGACAGTACCACTGTGGATTTAGATTTACTGGAGTGAGCTAGAGTAGATTATGGACCTTGTGTTCTTATCCAGTTTTACAAAGCTATGCTAATATTGCTTGCTGTAAGGCTTGTTTTAATAATGGGGAACAGATCACGTAGCTCTTACTTCATTCCTGGTAACATACATTTGGCCTTGATCAATTTTTATTTTACAGAGAACAGTATTTATCATTGAACTTACATTTTATTTTCTATAATTGGCCAGAAGCTCAAATAAAGTATTTGTACAAATCAATCCAACAGTCTGTATTTCAGTCTATAACCGTTTATAGCCAATTCTCTCTTGGGAACTACTAGGGTTTTATATTGTCTCTATATTGTGAAATATTGTGATATAAAGTACTCTGATCTTTTAGGTACTCTCTATCTTGAGATGGCTTGGAGCTTTTATATTTCACAGAGGATCATCTTTAGTGTACAAGACTGGTATGAATCCCAGTAAACTGATGTTAGGAAAGTTTTGGGAATGCTTGGTGGCTAAGTCTGCATTTGATGGGAAATGCAGCAGAGAAGGGTTCGTGACCTCCATACTTCTTATGCTCTCTGCTGGGCCCTCTGCATGGGAGTGAGGCTCAGTCTGCATGGCTACAGCAGCTGTTCTCTCCATTTCTTGCCCAAGCCCCATCCAACTTGGCCTCAAAAACTTCCAGGGAGGGAACATCCACAACTTCTCTGGGCAACTGGTGCCAGTGCCTCACCACCCTGATTGTGAACATTTTCTTCCTAACATCTAATCTAAATCTACCCTCTTTTATTGTAAAGCCATTACCCCTTGTCCTATCCCTTCACTACATGCCCTTGTAAAAAGTCTCCACTTGGACATGGAGCTGTTGACCACAACCCTTTGAGTGTGACCATCCAGCCAATTCCTTGCCCACTGAGTGCCCCATCCATCAAATCCACATCTCTCCAATTTGGAGACACAGATGTTGTGTGGAACTGTGTCAAATGCTTTGCACAAGTCCAGGTAGATGACATCAGTTGCTCTTCTCTTACCCACCAACACTGAAAAGCCATTTTAGAAGGCCACCAAATTTGTCCCACACAATTTGCACTTAGTGAAGCCATGTTGGCCGTCGCCAATCATCTTAGTTTCCATGTGGTTTAGCATAGTTTTCAGGAGCATCTGCTCCATGATCTCGCTGGGTGCAGAGGTGAGACTGACTGGCACGTAGTTCCCCAGATCTTTATTTTTCTCCCTTTCTAAAAATGGGGATTATATTTCCCCTTTTCCATTCAGTAGGAACTGCCACAACTTCTCCGATATGATGGATAATGGTTTAAAAACTACATCCTGCCCCACATCAGGTACTATGGACTTCTGCCTTTTCCATATTCTGGGTAACCAAGTCTTCTATTTCCTTCTGGAGAGGGCCCACCTTTTCCAGTCTTCCTTTTATCACTGATGTATCTATAGAAGCTCTTCTTGATGCATTTGATATCCCAGGCCAGATGTAATTCTAGCAAGGCTTTAGCTTTCCTAACCTGATCTCTTGCTGCTTGAAAAATTTCTCTGTATTCCTTGCAGGCTGCTNTCTTCTCTTACCCACCAACACTGAAAAGCCATTTTAGAAGGCCACCAAATTTGTCCCACACAATTTGCACTTAGTGAAGCCATGTTGGCCGTCGCCAATCATCTTAGTTTCCATGTGGTTTAGCATAGTTTTCAGGAGCATCTGCTCCATGATCTCGCTGGGTGCAGAGGTGAGACTGACTGGCACGTAGTTCCCCAGATCTTTATTTTTCTCCCTTTCTAAAAATGGGGATTATATTTCCCCTTTTCCATTCAGTAGGAACTGCCACAACTTCTCCGATATGATGGATAATGGTTTAAAAACTACATCCTGCCCCACATCAGGTACTATGGACTTCTGCCTTTTCCATATTCTGGGTAACCAAGTCTTCTATTTCCTTCTGGAGAGGGCCCACCTTTTCCAGTCTTCCTTTTATCACTGATGTATCTATAGAAGCTCTTCTTGATGCATTTGATATCCCAGGCCAGATGTAATTCTAGCAAGGCTTTAGCTTTCCTAACCTGATCTCTTGCTGCTTGAAAAATTTCTCTGTATTCCTTGCAGGCTGCTTGCCCTTGCTCCCACCCTCTGTAAGCTTCTTTCTAGTGTTTGAGTTTGTCAGGTCCCTGAAAAGGCCAAAGACTGCTCTCCTGAAGTCCAGGGTAGTTTGCTTGCTGTGTGCCCTCCTCACTGCCTTAAGGATCTTGCACTCCACTATTTCATGGTCAGCGCAGCCAAGACTGCCTTTGAGCTTCATAGTCCCAACCAGCCTCTCCTTATTGGTGAGAACAAGATCCAGCATGGCACCTCTCCTCGTTGGCTCCTCTGTCACTTATAGAAGGATGTTGTCATTGATACATTTCAGATACCTTCTGGATTGCTTATGCTCTTCTGTGTTGTCCTTCCAACAGATATTGGAGTGGTTGAAGTCTCCCATGAGATTCAGGGCTTGTGAATGTGAAACTGCTCTTATCTGTCTACAGAGGGCCTTATCTACTCTGTCTTCCTCGCCTGTTGGCCTCTGGCAGATCCCCACTATAATGTCTCATGTACCCACCCTCCCTTTAATCCTGACCCATAAGCTCTTGGTCAGCTTCTCATCCATCCCCAGACAGAGCTCCATGCACTCCAGCTGGTCACTGACATGGAGGGTGACAGCCCCTTCTCCTGTGCTTCCTAAAGAGCCTGTATCCATCCATTCCAACAGTCCAGGCATAAGAACCATCCCATCATGTCTTGATGATGGCAATGAGATCATAGCCCTGCAGGTATACACATGTCTCTAACTCCTCTTGTTTATTCCTCATGCTATGTTTATTTGCAGAGTGATATTTATGTGGATCCCCGATGAAGCTGACTGGAAATCCTTTGTGCTCAGGTATTCACCTGATGGCCTGTGATCCTCCTCCCAGCTCTGGGCATCTACTGATGGCACTGGCATCAAACTGGTAGGATGGGATGGACTGAGGATCCACTCCCCCAGCAACTTTAGTTAAAAGCCAAATCCCAGCACTCTCAGCTTCTCTTTGTATGACAGATGCTCCAGTCCTGTAATCATCTAAGTAGCCCTTTTCTGGACTTTCTCCAGTATGCCTGGATATTAACCTCTTGTTATGTTATTCTCTTATACTGGAGAGCACAGAATTGGATTCAGTGCTCCAGAAGTGGTCTCAGCAGTGCTGAGCAGAGGAGAAGGATCACCTCTCCTGACACATGGTATAGTAGGGTTGTTCTTTGGGCACATCTAGCATTTGGGGTAGACATGGCACAGGAAAACAGGAATCAGAATAAATCTACTGAAGCCTTATCCTTCATAAAATATTATCCAAGCCTACTGTGTTTTTAAATAGAATTAAATGAGATTATAAAATTGGGACATAGTATAATCATACAACAACAGCAGCCAAAGAGTAATGATACCAGCATTTTTGCAATACAGATGTAATTAAATCAAGAAATAGATTTCACTGCTTTTAAAAAAACAACCTTAAATATAATTTAATACAAAAAACCCCAAGACGCTGGGAAGTGACTTACCCATGTTCTTCTCTGTGGGGATAAACAGGTATCCGGTGTGTGACAGATGATGATGGTACATGTGGGCTCCTCATGCAGGGCAGCTGTTGGGAATTTTCAGCAGGTGACCCAGCAGCAGTTGTCACAGTGTAGGTGAGCGACCATGTATAGGATTGCATAGCTCCTGCAGACAAATAAGCATTAAAGGAATACAGCTAACATGGGCTGTTGTTCATAGAGGTGTTATGCCTCAAGATGGTTAGAGGAATGCAACCTAATCACAGAATCACAGAATCACAGAACATTAGGATTTGGAAGGGCCCTTGAAAGATCATCTAGTCCAACTCCACTGCCAGAGCAGGATCACCTAGACTATATCACACAGGAATGCATCCAGGCGGGTTTTGAATGTCTCCAGAGAAGGAGACTCCTCAACCTCTCTGGGCAGCCAGTCCCAGTGCTCCGTCACCCTCACAGTGAAAAAGTTTCTCCTTAAATAGGCACTGATAATAGAAACAACATTGACCAAAGTGAACAAAACAGTAATGTCTGAGGCATAAATAAAAATACAAATAGATCAGTTAGAGTGTGCAAAGATCCAGAGGTAAGAGACATATCTGGAATAGCTCAGACTGTGAACTTTCAGCATGGAATCATAATTTGAGGCTGTAATTTTTTAAAAAAACTGGGATAGGACTTTGAAATGGAGGAACACCAGTGCTAATATTTGTCAGGGATGATGCACCAAGCCCTGAGGTCTCTCTCACATGCAGTGGGCTGCTGGTCTGTTTAGCTCTGAGACTGATCAGGCCTCCAGTGAGGCAGGAAGTATGATCAGAACAATGAAAGATTAGAAAAAAAGATGGGTGTTATGTAAATAAACTCATTGAATTCTTTTGCAGTTTGTATCTGTTCCACCCAACTAGGTACCAGCCTTTATAGCAGCAAAGATACATCTCCAAATTATAACAAATATACAGACAGAAATGGCCTAGTCCCTTTCTTCCCACAAATGTTTCTTCTTGCAAGGCGGCAGGGACTGGACTTAATTTATTTTTTCATGTAGAGCATTTTTAGGAAGAGCAAAGCAAAGAAGTGGGTTTTCCATTTTGCTTGAAAGGTGCTGAGTTTTTTAATCATCCTGATCCCTTCCAGGCAGGAACTCCAGATTCATGAGCCAGCTGCTGAGAAACCTTTGTCCTTTGCACACACCCCTTTCACTCAGGAGGCTGACAGATCCATTGTTCCAGTATAACATAGCTCTTGCTGGAGGTCATGACCATACTGGCTGAGATTACCCTGCAAATGAGGACCAGAGCACTGAATTTAACCCAATGAGAACACTAGTTTGGGGGTCTCTGGGCACTCTTGACTCTTTTTCAGTAGCTAAAAGGAATTGCAGGAGGTGACTTGGGTTTTTTTCAGTGTGAATTCTAGGACTTCCTGTAGGATGAAAGGGCCTAATTCAGAGAGGGAAGTGATGGTATTACCAGGTCTGTGTCCACTCTGTGGCTTTGGGGAATGATAACCCTGATCACAGATATGCACAGTTTTCTTCAGGTGTGTGTGATTAATATAATCAGACAATATCAGACAAATAATTTTTTGAAATGGTAAATCCTAAATTCTAGGTGTGAGTGAAGGCATCCTGAGCTTCACAAGGTAAAAATATCAGATTGAAATACTCCATCAGGGTGTGATTTGGTGCTCTTACAGTCAAAAGCATCCTTGGATGTGTTACAACTCAGGATATTTATGCTAGGTCTGTTTTGACATGCCTGAAGTTTCTGTCACTGACTCTTGATTTTTCTGTCTTTCATGTCCTCCCAGTGAAGAGGACCACTGAGCTCCCCAAGACCATACACATTTGAGCTAGGATATCGGTGCCACTGTGACTATGAGTAGTCATAGTTCCTTAAGCTGAGGAAATGTGTTTAAGGAAACCTATGTTCACCACAAAATGGAGTTTATGCAGAAGGGGCCAAAACTACTTATGCAGTCACCAAATATCTTCCTTTGAAAACAAGAGAAAAACTGTTTTGAAAATATCAACTTGTCTGCAGAATATTTTGGTGAAACATTTTAATTTCAAAAGGTCAACATATTTTCCTAGTGTTATACCTAAATTCAAAAGGCAAAAACAAAGAAGGACAACAAAGATGGTGAAAAAACCTAAATATTTTTAGGCAATGTTCCTGGTTCTTTGTTTTGGTTTTGTTTTTTTCTTTTTAAATTCACCATAAACCAAAGATTTTACATTAACCTGGGTTTATTTTTTCCAAGAAAAAAAATGGCCATTGAGCCAAAAATCTCATCACCTTTCTAGCTCTAACAAGCAGTGATAATAACAGGACCAAAAGATCCTTTGCATTTTACCAAATATGTTATTTTGACTGGCCCAAACCATTGTGACAGCCTCCTTTTCTTTTTTTTGAAAAGTAGTAAGGATCTTGTCTCAAACTGAGGAAAATTAGTCAGTCCAAGAAGGAAAGTTGTTTCTTGTGTTCCCTTTGAAAAGTCAGACTCCTTGGATGAGAGGACTTGGCAACTCCTGGCATTTAAGTCTAACTGGCAGCAACCTCAGTTCAATTTTAAAAGAAGTGTTTAGGATGTAACATGCTTTATGCCTGTCCAGAAAACACAGAAATAGAGAGAACAGGTCTTGCACTGAAAGATTCGTGAACATTTAATTTTCCTAACTTAGAATTGTCCCTGGTACAATGTTATGTATGGTCCCTCATACAGCTGCTCTAAGAAATACTTTGTTTAGGAGGTTATGGTTTAGAAACAAATGTGTGTTGGGTTTTACTGTGCATTTACAGAGTAACAAAAAGCTGTTCAAATACTTTTTTCAGGGTCTTCTTAGGAATCTAGAGTTGCTTCACTTCTCTTTGCTTTTGTGGAAGGGATGCCATTATTTTCAGTGACTTAGTCACAAAGACAGGAAGAATAAAGGAAGGTAACAGATTTGCAGACGTGTGTTTACATATCTATCTATCTATCTATCTATCTCAGGTCAGCCAGCACCCGATGTGGTGAGTGGAAAAAGAGGAATGAGACAAATCTAAACATTTTTCATAGTTAGCTTTTTAATACCTGCCTGTGTCCCAGCCCTATATGATTGGGAGTTGGACCCGATGATCTCTCGAGGTCCCTTCCAACCCCTATGATTCTGTGATTCTGTGATTAATTATCTCAGCTGGCTGCAGAATTGAAGTCCATGAGATGTAGTCTCTTAGATATGACTGAACCCAACTGAACTACTTTCTGAAATAAGAAAAACAATAGTGATTGAGCAACATTTTGCTCTGCTTTGTGTTCTGAACATGCAGGGCTTGATTAAAATAGAGAAGTTCGTTTATTATCACTCCATTTTCTTTTCTCTTCTAACAAAAAAAAATATTTTGGGGACACTAACCAAGAGGCCTTCTGCGCTGTAGGAAAGCCAAGTATAAATGGAACTGCTGTCAGCCTAACAACAGTCATTGGTGCCATCATGTACACTAGTGCAGAAAGAAACAAATGCTGCATTTCATGTTTGGTTTTTTGCTGAAGGAAATGACCACCCAGGTACAAGCATAACACTCACATCACTGTGTACTATATCTAATAGTAAGCAGTACTGTCAACCTCAGGCAATCAGAAATCTGGAGTCAGACTCCCATTCTGACACTATACAACAAAAAGATTCTCAGCTTTAGAAAAAAAACCAAACCCTTCCATTTGGAATGGGAGAATTGACTTCCAAAATTGGAACCATTGACTTTTACACTCTAGCTATGAAAATTCAACTCTGATTATTGAACAAGAGCTGATGTTCTTATATATTCATATGACTCCAAGAGCTGAAGCTTTGGGAAGAAAACTTATTGTACTCACACATACAAATAGGAGAAGTAATAGCTCTGTGCCAGTACCTCCTGTGCAAGGTACCCAGAACTAGCCTAGACTTGGAAGAACAGTGGCTGTAAATAACCACTACTGACTTGAAGGATTATTTCACACAGACATTCCTTGAAACTAAAGACTAAACTGCATACATTAATTTACTAACAATTTAGTACTTAAAATTTGGAGTTCATTTCAGGTTGCTTAAAAAACATTGCATTGGCACATGAGTAAATCACAGCTTTAGGAGGGTGTTGTGGTTTTGTGTGTCTGGGTTCTGATGAAGAAGGGGGAGCTGCAGGGGTGGCTTCTGCAAGAAGCAGCCAGAAGCTTCCCCTAGGCCTGACAGAGTAAACACCAGCTGGGCTCAAGGCCGGACCCG
>VZTU01017662.1:43536-72854 GCA_013400835.1 Zapornia atra | reverse complement strand
CACACTGGAGAAGTTCACAGAATTGTAGGGGTTGGAAGGGACCTCCAGAGATCATTGAGTCCAACCCCCTGTTTCCCGTGGGTAGGACCCCACGCTGGAGCAGGAGAAGAGTGTGAGGAATGCGCCCCCTCCCCCACTAAGAAGGAAAACAACTTGTGAGGAACTGACTGAAACCCCCATTCCTTGTCTCCCCCTGTGACAGCTGAGGGGGAGGAAACGAGAGAAACACTAAGAAGGGAGGGGTGAGAGGGAGGTGTTTTAAGATCTGGTTGTACTTCTCATTATCCTACTCTGGTTTCACTCTCTGTGTGTCTGTGTGTGTGTCTGTGTGTGCGTCTGTGTGTGCGTCTGTGTGTCTGTGTGTGCGTGTAATAAACTAGTTGTTTGGGTTTTTTTAATTCCATGTTGAGTCTGTTTTGCCCATGGCGCTGATTGTGGAATGATCTCTCCCTGTCCTTATCTCAACTCCTAAGCCTATTAATATATATTTTCTCTCCTGTCCAGCTGAAAAGGGAGTGATAGAGCAACTTTGGTGGGCATCTGGCCTCCAGCCAGGGTCAAACCATCACAGAGGGGCTTTAAGAGGGAATAGCGTAGTCAGCCATATAGCTATCACTTTTATTACAATATTGTTGCAGCTTGAACAATCATTAATCTGGCCTTTGTGATTTAGAAAGGATGGAGACTAATTATCCTTCTAAATGTCTAGTGCCTTAACAAAATGTTTTAAATAAAATGTTAGCTGAGCTGTGCCAGATGCTCAACCACAGAAGGCTGTATAAAGGATTTACCTTTCTTTTGCTCAGTATCATGTAATTGTAACGGTTTAATTCTCTGGTTTTGTGCTAACCCCTGACTGAAGGGAAAAAAAAGTTTAATAGTTAACTTTTATTGCTAATGCCTCAAGCAAGAAAGAGTTAATGATGCCTTAAACTGGGGAACTGAGAGCTAGTGGTAACCAATGGAAATAGATTTTCAAGATTTGCAAAGCATTTGCAGAGTTTTACCTCATAAAAGACACATTAAGAGAATCAATAGAGTGTACTTTAAATATATCTCTCCAGAACAGAGGTTCCTGTTGTGAAATAGTCTATATATTAATGCATCAAAACTGTATACAGAACAATTTGGTTATATATATCTTTAGCATTCCTATTTTAAAGTATATCAGTTTTCTATAGCTGAAACATGGTTGCTGATTTGTGTTACTTTAAGTGAAGGAACCCTGTATTCCACTGTGTTATGATTAACAAACTAGAAAGGTGATCGGTTCATCTATATAATGAACATGGGAAATGAAGGCATTACTAATTGCCCGAATTAAGGCAGGGAAATAGCACACTTATATTTAATCTTAATCAGACCACTGCTTGCATTGACAAATTTGCCTCATGCTAAGCAAAAATTGTTTTCATGCTTGCAGAAGTGAGACTGCTCCTGACAAAAATCCAAAAGATTTTGAAACCACCTAAAAATGAAAAGCTGAAAAAACCCACCCCAAATCCAGAGTTAAAATAATCAGAAATACTTTTCTTGACTAAAAAGTTCTGCTATGGGAACAACTATGTCAAATCCTACTGCCTGTTCTATGGGAGAAGGTCCTTCAATTATCATTCCCAAATGATCCTGTTTCTGACTTGAGGCTTCAAACTAGCAGACCTTGGCCTCACCAGGGCATAAAAACATAATGAGGGAGTAAACAGTAATATGAAAAGAGAAAGGAATTGCATTTGTAATGTTTGTATGAGTCCATTCCCCTGCATTATTGGTGGGATTCAGGAGGCATATGTAAGATCCACATAGTTTCCAGCCTTGCCCAGATCTGCACCTACAATCAAGTGCTTAAGTCAAGTAAGCTGAAGGTGGAAGTCCATGTAGCTGATGAACAGTCTATTACATGAATATGGTATAAGCTTCGGGTTGAACACAAGTCACTCACATCTCCACTCCTGTCAATGTCACTGGAGAGCACACAGTTCCCTACTTGTCAGTCTTTCACTTCTGGGTACAGTTCATACTGTATGCTGGTTGTAACATCAGAATTATCTCATTGGACCACAGTATCTACAGAGCAAGTTACCCACAGAGTCAACGCTTCCAGACTCAAATGTATACACCACCTCCAGTGTTGCCTGATCCAAAGCAGTGCGCTCACTTGCCATGTCTAGGAACCATATGTCTCTTGTCTAAACTGTTCTGGTGGTAGCACCATCCTACTTCCCTCTTAAATAAGGTATAGTCTCCAACAGTGAGAAAACCTTACATTTCAATGTAGCAACAAATGTTCTTAAATCTCTTTCTACTCATTGTGCTTCCCTGTGGCGCCTTTGAAAACATGAAAAACATTTTTCAGAAAGATTTATTGTCCTTTAGCCATTGCCAAATTCTCCAGTGTGGTAAATCATCACTTTCTGACTTGCTTTCAAGATGGTTTTGTAACTTTTCTAGTACGTCACAAAAGTGATAGTTTCCACATTCTGATTATACACCCATTCCAATGAGGAGCAGCAAAGCTGGAATCTCACTGCCTGGAATGCTCTCTGAAAGTCATTCACATTTCTGCCTTTTTTTTCCATGAGTTTAGGAAATGCTGTTTTGTGGTGATACACACAGACTGTCCTGCCCACATCCAAACAGTAATGAGTGAGTTTTACATCAGAGTCAGAGGATGGTTGCTCATTTATAAAGAACAAACAGGAAGCCAGTTTTGTGCTTATTGTTTTCTGACAATCCTGCCCACAAATCAAATACCTTTAGAGACAGGTCTTTTTAATCTGAGAACCCACCAGAATACATCTACCTCCTGAGTTGCTATAATAGAGAATGCAACTGAAAATAGGCTTCAGACATAAAATTCCTAGTCTCTAACATGGAAAGATTAAATGTATCAATGTAAAACATTCCCAAGAGAAACTTGTGCAGCTAATTAAAATTATTTTGAAAGATATCTAATTCCCATTTTAGTTACTAGGAATTCCTGAGTCACTAGTAGTTCAGGATTTTGAAAATCTTATCAAAATATAAAATATCTGGACATTTCCTGGAAGTATAAAAAATTTTCAGAGAGACTTATTGCCTTTAAAGTCACTGAAGATGCTCAGAAGTATTGTATTGATAAATAATTCTTCTGGGTCACAACTAGAAATATGAAAGACTGAACTAATTTTTAAAACCATTTAGAAATAAAATGACACGTCTGCTCTTCTGAAGGCCTCAGCTACTGAGCAGTTTCTGGTTTGCTGAGGTCTGGGTTCTCTTGTTAGGCCTTTGGACTCCAAACATCAGATCTTTTTCCTGTTAGATTGCACATCATGTCTGGATATAGTGAAAAGATATCACTGATGCTTTAAATAGTTTTCTGTTTGGGAAGGCTTCTTATCTCTTTAGAATTGGCCCATTGTTCTTCTCAGGCTCAATTTCAGGTGACCAAGTTAAAAAATCCATCTTTAAGGGGATCCAGGTGCCGTAAGACTACCTACCTGTTGTAGCTGCTATGACACCATACTCTGGGGACTGATTGCTGACTGGTGAGGGGGCAGAGGGCACTTCCACTGAGGTGGCAGATTTAGCTGGGGAGAATGGCACTGGGGAGGGAGTTGGAGGAGCTGGTTCACTCAGAATAATTTCTTCTCGTAGTTCTGCTGCAGGATGAGAGAAAAATAAACAAATATAGTTAAAGGTAGAGTCAAGAAACACTGAGAAACTAAAAAGATTAGATACCTTAAATTTGAATTCCAGTCTGAATCAGGCACTCCTACTCCTTCTAGAGACATTGGGAAAAACCAGGAATCTCCAGGGCATTCCAGGGGCTTTTGTCCATGACTTTTTCCCTTCATTGACTAAACAGGACTCTGGATAGTTCTAGATGCTAAAGCTATGCGGAAGTACACTGGGATAAGGATTTGTTTGTCAAAAACCAAGAGGCTCTGGTGGGACAGTGAATTAAATCCAGGTCTTTCAAAACTTAGAAGATATTACACTAAACACTGAAATGTTTGTCTTCCCATAAATCTTTAGGGTGACAAATTAAACCATAGCTAAAATGAAGAGTGGAACTTTCCACAGGTGACAGGGGAGTTTAACTTGCCAAAATTAATAGGAGATACAAGGTAGATTGCTTAGGTCCCTCATTACACAGGCTTGTCCTGAGAGGAGAGACTAAAGGCAATCTCTGTTCTGGCAAGTCAGTGCAGAGCAAGTGGAGCTGGACTCGAGATCTGCTGCTGTACAGGCAGCAAATGACACAAATGACTTGTGTCACAAAAGTCACAAATGACTTGTTTCAAATCATGATGGATCTGGAAAACACTTTGCTCCTTTGCCTCACTGGGTTAGATAAGGACAAAGAAATGTTCTAGCTAGAAAATAACGAATCCAGTAGAACAAGAAAACAAACGATGAGTAAAAGAACAAACTCACCTGTGCTTCCTTCTCCTTTCATTGCCCTCATTAGCTCATTAGCTCTCTCCTGACAATGGAGTGATTCTAGCAGGTATAATACATAGTCATCGAACATCAAGTGAATAAGGTGAAAAGACCCTGGTAATAAAGTGAACAAAGAAAAAAGCCATTGACTGTTTCAATACGGTCATTAAACCAATGATTACGGTATTCAACACAAACAGTCTGCGTAGGACCGCCTCCATATTCTACTGTCACTGAAGTATCTCTCCTGGGGTAAAAGAGGTCAAAGTAAAACTAGCAAACTCTATTCACTCCTGGATTTATACAGGCTTATACCACCAATTATTGCAGTTTAGGGTGCAAGACTGGGGCTTGATGGAGTTGCCTTCTCCTACATTAGCACTGAACCATTTAGAGAACTACACTACAGTGCAACTGTTTCCTTTATCTAAAGGACCAGATATAAGTTTCTGTCAGAAGTAGAATACTGAATTGGCTGCCTTAGCAACACATCCAGGTATGAATTTTCTGAACTACCTGTGTCATTGGACAAAAAAAACCCCCAAAAACAAAACCCCCAAACAAACAAAAAAACCCGAACCAAAAAAACCCAACCCAAACCCAACAAAAAGAGAGACTAATCAATAGCAAGGTAGAAACAACCTTCCAAATCTCCTGACAGTGCATCTCCAGTGCATTGCCTGGAGTAGATGAGACATCCATTAACTGCCAAACATACAGGTATTAGCAGCCATTGTGGGTGACTTAAAGGGAAAGACTTGCATCAAATCTTCGTTCTGTCATACTTCTACTACATTACTGTTCCCTAATTATCAGTTTGAATCCTATCAGCAGCATAACATTGGCCTGTTTCTGTGCTTACCTCTGAAGATGCCATGGATAGATACTACCTTTTAACTGCCATGACAGAAATATGAAAAACTTAAGTCTTTTACCCCTTAAGGGAAGAGTATGATCAAAAGAAAATGTGGGAGATGGAGTCAAAAACCACTTTAAAATTAATAGTAAAAGGAGATTATATGGGTAGCTATCTGCCAGAAATCTTCAAGCAAGATTTGAGTACAGATAGAAAACTTGCTAATGTTTTTAGGTGATGCTGTAGACTAGAGTAACAGAAATGAAATCTAATGGCACACTGTAAAAGTCTCTGCTCTTAGAGATTTATATCATCCTCTGACGTATATACTTCTGTAGAAACAGAAGTATTAATTGCACCAAGGTCTGATGAAACCTCATTTAGAATATTTTATAGAACTCTAGTCACCCATATTCAAGAAAAAATTGTACAAGTTGAAACTGGTATTGAGAAGATTACCAGGAGGATGCAGGGAATGGATAAGAGGTTTTAAATTACTAAAAATGTATGGCTGGCTTAATTTTGCAGAAAGTGAGTAGCTTCCTATAATTTAAAAAGAAGGGTACATGTCAGGGATAATGAAAAAGTGTTTGTCCTAAAAAACACATAGCCACAAAAACAGATGTGTAAGAAGAGACCACAAGTGCATTTCAGAGGAAAACTAGAGAAGCAGAGCGTCAGAGCTGAGGCATTGTGTAGTGTCCTCCTGAGAGGGGTAATGTTCATCTACAGTGGAAGACATGGAGTATCTGTGATAGCTCCAGGCAGGATTTGATCAGTGTTTGGTGTTTTTTTTTTAAATTTCTTTTTAAAGCCCCTATGTTTATTTAGACTTACACAAAATATTTAAAACATGTTCATGGAAGTCATTAAATAACTCTAGCAAGCACAAATTCAGTCAGGTTAAAATAACAGCAAGTCCAGGAGCTAACTTAAACCAGAGAAAGATCACCTACTGAGAGGGAAACAGATCTACTGCTGCCAGACAAAAAACAACCAAACAAAAAACCCCACCACCCCACAAAACCCCCCACCTTATCTAGATGTGTTCCTTTCAAAATTCTATTACTACATCTTGAGGAAAAATACTTCCAAGGGAAAAAGATGTGATAAATTTCAAATTCAATAAAATTTTATAATGATTAGTTCCTTTACAGGAAAGTTAGGTTTATGTTGGGATACTGGCTTTTACCACACAAAGAGTAGCTACCCCTACTCCAACTTCTCAACACAAACATACTGTTGATGGGCAGAAGTGGTTTGAAAGATCCTATGTCCTTATACAATTCTGGTTGGCAGTTCAGCTTTCAAAGCAACTCTGAGCACATTCTTTTTCTTTGTGACCCGGATGGTCTTTGTGTTTCATTCTCTCACTCCACGCCTGCATGGCTTCTGTCATCACTGATACGAGCTTAGCACACGCACTGGGAGGTGAACATGTGCCTTTGTGTTCTTGGGCCAGGCAGCACAGAAAAAGGACATGCAGGATTTCAATATCTTTGCTATGGGGAGGAAATCTTTGGCTGTTGATGAACCTGAAGCAGAGTTTCATTTGTTTCATGTATCCATGCAAATCAAAATGGTAACAAGTTTCCCATGGGGGAGATCTTCACTTAACTACCGCAGCGAACTTGTTTTCACAAATCTTTTGAGCTCAAAGTCTTGTTATAAAATCCTATTAAATTAGCAGTACAATAAAGACAGCAGATCTAGCTGATCACCTTGTTACTGACCTAGGATTTCTCCAGTGGGAACCTAGATTATAAAGAATCTCCACAAAATGTTTGCTTTTCTTCTGCCTGCAGTTTTTCAGTGGAAAGCTCCTATTGATTTTAGTGCAGTTACTACTGTAAAGTCTTTCCAAGGTAAGAAAATGAAGCCTAAATGCTTGCAAATTTTATGCAGTGGTATTTAGTGTTTCATATCAGCCTCCTTGCTCAGCTTTAGTTCTAAAAGTTTTTTAAGGAAAGTTGCTTGCAGTTTCAGAAATATGTTTGTAAGTACCAACCCTAAACACTAAAATGCTAGCAAGCAACCAACAAAAATCAAAGATTTGGTACTTTAAAAAATAATATTGGGGGGGCAGGGTATCTAATGCTTTATTTTGAAGACTTGGGGTTGGCAATACTGAATGCAGCATTTAAAAACACTCCAGTGCCTTTGTCAGTCTTTTGAATTTCTCTCTTCCTCTCCTATTATTTCTCCCACTGTGTATTTTTAAACTCTGTATAGAGTTTTTGAGCTCAAAATTTGCATGAAAGACACCAGACAAACAAGTTGTTGGTACCGAATGAATGCAATATTTTTACATTTTTAAATGAGTCAAATGAAATGTAAGCTATAGAGTGAAACCAATATCAGGGCACACATTTCAGCTACACACTGAATAGCTATTCAGCATGACATACAATAATTTATTCTATGTTTGCAAGCTAATGTTTTTCACATAGAGATACACTTGTAAGAATCAAATAGTTTCAAGTACTGGAATGGATCAACCCGTGGCTGGCAAACTATAGATTTCTTTAGGAAGAGGTAAGAGGTCATTCAAGAGACTGCAGTTACAATAACAAATAGCATTTGGCTCTAATTTTCAGGAGTGAACAAAAATCATGGCAGTGATTACCCAGCTAATGTACAGTAGGCATCAGTAGCTATTAATGGATACAGCGATTAGGTGTAAGTAGCAAAACAACAGTAAGATTTCCAGATCTGGAGAAAATCATGGCACTTCTATTACTAATTAGTTACTTTATATACGGTGCCATTACCCAAACACTGCCACCAACTGTGCCTTTGATATGCATGGACAGGAGAGAGGGAAGCAGGTGGAGAGGGAGGAGCTTGCTTTCTGCCAGGGATTTTTTTTAACCTGCCCATGTCACCACACTTAAAAGCTTTGCAGAATCTAATCTCTGTGCTAGCCAGTCCAGCACCAGGTACTCCAACTTCCTCCAGCTTCCTGTGTCATAGATTTCAAAGATAAAAATATACCATCCTTTATGTAGTAAAGATCCCAACATTTAACACATTATTTTACTTTTAAAAAAAATTACACTGTGAGCATCTGAGGCTACATATTGCTTGAATTGGAAAAAATAATTTAAAATGAGTCCACTGAAACAGTTTTCAATGCAGTAAAAATGCAAAAAAAATTATCTAAGTTTTATAGATGTACACAATTAGATTGTGTTTGTTTCTCTCCATCGAGCTCACTGAAATGCACACATGACTTTGTAAAGCTAGAAGGAACTGTGTTAAGCCAGAAGAGTTTCTGCCACCTAGCTCTGAGCTGTTTACATCCAGGGCTTATTCTTTTGGAACTTGCACAACTCTAATTCACGACCAACGTGTCACAGGGCCTTGCAGTGAAAAAGAAGCATAATTAATACAAATTACTATACATTTGTGTCTGTGGCTAAATAACATTTGGGACATTTTGGGGGGAAACAAAGTAGGGATAGCCCAGGCTTCTGCTTGGTAGGATGAGGATATGGTTTTGATCTCTTTGAAAACCTGAAGGCTCAGATCTCCTCTTGCCTCCACTGGAGTTGCACCTGAGCAGTAAAAACTCCACCCTGTATAATAAGGACTGAACCAACGCTTGTCACATCAGGAGAGAACCCACATAGCAGGCAGCAGACCTCTACAGCTGACCAAATAGTTATGTGGTTTGTACAAACAGAAACTATTTCAACAGGAAAGGTGAGAAAACTCTCCTGCAGAAGAAATCCTCCAGGCTTTTGTTAGAAATCTCTGGCAGTGATTAATACTGATTCAAGACCACTGAGGCTGGCAGTAGTGGTCTAAGCATCAAAGTGTGACAGATGCAAAAGAATTCTCTTTGATTTTACCTTGTTTTTTTTAGAATAAAGATTTCTGAGTTGATTAAAATCCTAAACTATCTCAGCCTCACACTGAGCACTATGAATTAATTTTTAAAAAATTTTGGATTGATTACCAAATCTTGATTCAATTACCAAATTGAAAAGCAGTTATTGATACATTTATAATTATAACACCACACACCCTTGAAAAACACATCAGGCATGACCAGTACATTCTTTTCCTGTCTATGATTACATAGAAGCACATCAAATTTGTGTTCAAAGGTGTGTGTCCATTTTGTATACAGATATTCTCAGTGAACTAAGAAGACAGAAAAAGACAAAACCCTACAAATTTAGCTGAGCAGTTGAAGTTTTCAAAAATGAGAAACTTAAGACCCAAATTTATAACAGTGACAACAGGTAAGTTATTCTGGTAGATCTGCTATATTGTATTATAATATATTAGGACTCAAACCAATGAATAATTTCTGATCTTCACATTTTCTCACTACATGCCACATTCATAAATGTTTCTGTTAATAAGTAAAAAAAATCACAGCTAACTATCACTCTACAGACATTCCAGACAACTGGCTGTGTAATAACTATTTGGGGAATCCTTATTTGATTAAAGATGTTTTTGGTGACTGATGCTTTGAAAAAAAGAATGCTTTATTAGGTCACAAACATAACCTGAACAGGAATAATGTTGTAATGCATGATACAGTAGCAATAATGTATCCTTAGGGGTACTTCAGTGTCAGCATTTCATGACTTGTAACAGCTCAACCTCAGCACTGCACTAGTGCTGATGTTTTTTCATTTGTTGTGTCCTGGTGTGTTTCCCAAATTGGGATTATGTCTGCAGAGAGATGAGCAGCACTGTAAAGTGCTAGAAAACAAAATTCAGCATTTCTGCAACATCCATGTAAAGGGATTTTTCAACACTGGGGGAAAGTATACGGTTAGGCAGTATTAGTTACTCTTATGCCCACAATAAAAGAAAGCTGCAGTGACTCAAGAAGCAAATGAGTCCTAGAGAAGGAGGAAGATCGATGTGACCAGGATACTCATTTTGAAAACACTGGAAACTGTGGACATGCTCACTATCCTGATGTCTAATGGTCATTGACTGATACCTGTTTGGAAAACTCTTTGCAATGGGAAGCCAATGAAAGTAGTTTCAGGTTAAAACTTAGATGCAGCCTATACTGTGCCTGCCTCAGATGATATCTGACTTTATGCTATTACATTGTTCTAAAAGCATAAAGAACATCAAAACTTAGCTGGCAGAAAACCTTGCAGTTGTTCAATGCAGTGCCCTCATAAATTCATTTTTAATCTTCTACTAACATATTCTGACAAATGTGCACTTATAAAAAACATTCCTTCATGCAAAATCTGATCCCAAGAGACTGTGAATGTTCACACTCATGTCACAGCAGTCCATTTTCAACCATTCCTGCTTTTAATGGATTTTAATCTAAACTGTATCTCAGGATTCAAGACAAAACCCCATCTGAAACTGTAGAAAAGCAGTATGTTGGTTTTTTTTCATTTAAAAAGTAAAAGTCTATTTTTCCACCCTAACTGAATTATAATAAATGGAAGATAATCTGTCCAGTGTATAGAAACACACTCATTTTGCAAAAACTACACTGAAATGCTATGATGTCCTTTAAAAACAGAGCTGGCAAAGTGGTTCACTGGAGAGCTTTTCATCCACTTCAGCACAAAGTCCTCTCTCTCAGCATAATACATGGTCAGACTGGTTTGGGTAACCAGGCTCACTTTGCACAGAAGTGCATTAGGGAAGCTCCTATAACGACTCCTCCAGCTGACCTGTGACTGGCAACACCAGCTCCTGGCTAACAGCAACAGAAGGAAGTAGTAATGTTTTCAGCACCCCTGGCTCAATCTCGAAGACAGGTATCTGCCTGAGCATTATTTCCAAATGTCAGTAGGCCCAACTCTTTTTAACAGAGCCCTGGTTATATGAAAACTGCATATGTTTTGATTTAAACTATACAAGCCAGGATACAATTTTAATGTTTTGGGGTTTTTTTAAATGTGACATGCAATTATATCAACAAAGGGAAAGTACCAAAGCTGGGTGCACTGTGCAAAGTCATGTCCCGAATCACTCGAGTGCCAAAACAGGACCACATCAGGAGGAACTGCTGAGCTACTTTCTTCAAAGAGCCTTGTCTCTTGGCAGCTACCTGCAAGTAAACAGATATATCTGACATGGAGAAAGTTTTACTCCTACTGCTTGATACAGCTGAATGATGGACATTTCTGACTTCTTTTTTTATAGTGAAAAACTACTTATCATCACAACACTAAGAATTTTAAAAAACCAATCAAAACCCCTTACATAGAAAGCCACCTTGTAACTACATAGAACCCTAAGAAAGAGGAAATCACAACGTATTATTCGGCAAAACTGAATTTCCTTTATAAATGATGAAAGGACTGCCCCAAAATTGCTCTGATCTTCATCTTAGCCTTATTACATGTTCATTCTTGCTTCCTAGTCAAGAAAGCAATTTCTAAACAAGAATACTTGATCTGCACCAAACATTTATATTAGTATTTCAATTGAAGTTTACTACTGAGTATAGATTTTTTTGTTCATTCATGTTTTTATTTTTCTGATTTAACATCGTCACTTGACTACCAAAAATACTTTCCAGAAAGCACACTTTTTAGGCATTAACTCTTCTGAAAATGTATTTACTGTAGCCATATGTGAGTTAAAGAATGATGTTAATCCAGCTAGCTAATAAAATTCATGTCACGTTCTTAATTAAATGAACAGTGTGGTCCGAATTTCAAATTGCATTCCACTGACTAAAAGAAAAGTTCCTCAAAACTACCCAAATTTTTCAAGTAATCTGGGAGTGTATCTGTTATTTTCAGTATAGATCTTCTGCAGCAGAGAGAAGGGCAGCATTTTTTTTCTACTTCTTATATCTAACAACTGGAATGAAGAGTTGAAATTCTACTAGAACATCCTAATACAAAGTATAGTTGATGACAGAAGTTAAAATCGTCAGTCATATAGTTTCATAGTCTATATAAAATTGTGATAATGCCTAATCACTTTTGAAAATACTTTTAAAAGATTTGTTAGTAGGCTGCTGCATGCACTTAAATGAAAATAAAATACAAGTCCTTGCTATCCCAAATCAGCTCAAAAGGCAACATACTTGACTGAATGGTAACACAGACTTTCTTCTTTACTTTCAAATGTATATCAATGAACTAGTTAGCCTAAATACAGCTTTCATTAAAATCTTAAAAGGCTAGACTGAATTATGCTTTTTATTTGCACTATGTAGTTATGATGACTCTGAACACATCTCTCCATAGTCCTGAAATATTGATTTGATTGGACACCTCAACCTGTTCCATTCTTGAATATCATCTTATGGGATAGAATAAAGAACAGTAGAAAAAAGCAGAACCCTGAATGTGAGCAGATTGCATACTGAGCATGAAAACCAGTGAGGTTTTGCCCACTGATGTTTTACTCTTGCTTATTATCAAAGCCTGGCTTTTTTGCTCCCTCCCCCCCTTTTTTTTTTCCTTCCTATTGTTGCTAAACCCCTATGACCTGAATAGAGTTCATAAGGCACATCAGTGATTCTGGTTCTTACTCCTGTTTACCAACCTTTACAACACATCTGTCCACCATGGAATCCAGCCACTCGATGTACGACTCAATAGGTGACTGCTCCTCCAGAAGGTGATCAAACTCCTGATACACTGGCAGACAAAGAAAAAATAGCCTACCTCAGTACTTGGGTTCCATTTCAAACAAAAAAGCAACAAGTCCCGAAAAGCGGCCAATAACGTCACAAGTTTACTCTGGTTTTTAAAATGGATTGCTTTGCTATATCAAATATATCTATCTTTCCTAGTGCTGAGCCAGTATGCTTGTTTGGTCTCATCTTGTTTCTACTGAAAGTGATGGAATCATTGAAAGTGATACTTTAATGTGAGCAAATTGTTTAAAGCTTCAGCTCTCTGGTGTGCCCGGAAGTGAAACTTTCATGGTGTTCACTAGGAAGAGTGTGAAGCTAGGCCTTGACCCCGGTGAGGAAAAAAGGTCATGCATGAAATTGATTTAGAAATGCATAAAGAATCTTCTAAGCACCAAGTGGATGAGTATTGTTGATAGGGCTCTCATCTGTATAATGCTTTAGTTGCAAAAACATGATTTAACTGCTGCAAATCACCTATTTGCAATGCCAGACACACACACAGAGCATTTCCATAAACATCTTCACAGCAAGTTGTTACCAATGCCCAAATGCTATACTTAATTTATCAAGAAGAGTTTCCAAAAGCAACTTGTATACTTCAGAACCTCTCTCAAGTACATATATTCAAATTTTAATATGAATACTTTACTTTACAGAAAGTAAAAGCAATCAAGTAATCAAGTCATTCAACTGTAGCTCTTAAAACTGCAAGCCTTAAATTTGTTTATGAAAATCAATGGCTGGAAGACAATGAATCATGTGCTTTGACATCTTAAGAAACTATTCTTCAATTCAGCTAAAATAAAAGGTCTAGTAACTCAAGAAGAAAGATATTTTCTACCTGCTGTGTTACAGTATGATCTCAATGTGCTATGCATTTCCATTTATGCTTAATTATAGATAATAAGGGATTTCCCACCATAGGAAAGATAGGGAGGAAGGTGAAGGAGGCAAAGCTTAGAGAAGTGAGCCAGAGAGGCTGAGAACAATGCTAAGAATAAGCTCCCTGGTTTCTAAGTTGGATCAGCAAGACAAGCAGGAATTCATTTGCTTCACACCTGACTTGAACTTTGTTTAACTTAGACTTGCAAAGGCTGGATGGTCAGAAACGTTAGTTGGAGAAGAAGGGAAATTACTACATTTGGGCCACACTTATCTTGATTCATCGAATGGGCAGCCTCTCTCTAGTCAGAACAGGATCACAGAGTAATCTAAATGTTGTCTCCTTACCTGAGTATTTGGCTGGACAAAAACTGCCTGATACAACAGATGAAGTAATTCACATGCTGTGCAAAGAGGGGAGCAAGAGTGGAAAAACAAATCAGTTGCCTGCTTTGCTGCTGGAGCAATGCAACTGTTTACAATGACCTATTTGAGGAAAGTAACTGTTTAGCCTTTAGTGACTGTTAAAAATACCTCAATGAGATCTAAGAAAGAGGGAATAAAGACAGAATCAGCTACTATAGAAGAGCTAAAGAGCTTCTCTTATACTCAGTGGTTTTCCCCTGTTTTTCTCCAAGCTTGCTCATAGGCTTACATTTTTTTCCAGCCAGTCACTGGAAATTGTACTTTCTTTGTTATTAATAACAAGAATGTGAAAGCAGGCCTTAATTCCATGTTATATGAGTCACACAGAGTGTGATCTTTTAAAAGATGTTCAGCCAAGTAGAATAAACATAAAAGATAGGGGGGAACATATCTAAGTTCTAGAATAACTTCTATATAAATCTGCATATCTCACTGGAATCCCACGTCATGTCAAACATTCACACTAGATTCCAATTCCTGGGTAATTATTATATGGGTCTAAAATATGGAAAAATATTTTCAAATCCATTAGTATTCAGAAAAAAATCAAGTTGATTTGATTATACTTAAGTTTGTGTTTAAATACCAGATAAACAAAAAATTTTCCCAAACACCAAGGATTTTCTGAATGAGAGCCAAAACTGATGCTACTACTAGGGATTATGCCTTTATGAACTCTCTTTTTTGGACAGTGGAAGGATGTTGGGTAGATATGGAAAACACGACAGATGACAGAAGGATGAACCCAGCTCTGGACTTCTGTCTCACTATGTGCTACCTCCCCTGCTGCCATGTCAAGTTTCTATCCTTGAAAGGGAAGAGGGCCATGTGAGGAAATGAATCAAGGGTTAAGAAGGAGATGAAAAAGTACCAAGCACCTCTCCCTGGAAAACAGAGCTAAGAGAAAATGCAAGGCCCATCTCTAAACTGGGGAGAAGACTTCTGTTAACATGATGGGACAAGTGCCAAAGTCAGCCTTGCAGGCCACATCACATATGTGAAGGTGTCACCCCTCCTCTTCCCAGCCACTCGCAGAAAGAGTTATCCCACTAGCAAACCTACCCTTGCAGGGCTCCCACAAGCGGTTGCCCGGGTTGCTCCCCAATAAGGCTGGTTCTGGTCCTCCTCAGGAGAGAGATGGCTTTACAACAGGTGGGTTCTCAGGGAACTGAGGTTATGAATGAAGCTAAAGACAAAGCAGGTCACCTCTGGTGCCTCAGAGGGACAAACTCAGTATGCTTAGGGTTACACATAAGCTTACAACCACACACACTTGCTGGACAATGCAAGTTGAATTTTATATTTGCAAAAGATCTTTGACTCTAAAACCAATTTGCCAACATCTTCAAAGTCACTTCTGAAAAGTCTTCACACCATTCACCATACTTGACAGAATCTAAATTAGTCAACGAGCCAGCTCAACTGAATATGGGATTAATAATAAAAGTTCAGGCTAAAAGGTTACTCCATCAAATTATCTCATTTATGAAAACCTGTCTAATATGGAGATTTTAATAAATAGAAGTTCACAGGGGACTCAAATACACAGTCACTTTAGTGTCAAAGACATTCAAAAGACAACTCCCCTGCAATTCTACAGCAGGAGAGACTGGACTTCATCAGATTCAATGGTCAACTCATAGTTTGCTCAAAGTTTATGGAAAAAAATCCTCCTGAATTTAGGTGCAAGTTTTATGCCATTGGCTGTTCTGAATACTAGAAATAAACTTGGTAATGGAAAAGTGCCCAGATCTATGCCTCATGACATAAGATCTTCACAGGGCTTTACCTTACATTTTGATAAATGTCTTTATATTTATCTTAAGCTTCCAATCTCATAATTTGCTGCAAAAATAGTCACTGAGCTTTGTTTCCAACAGGAAACCAAGTTCATCTGTCTTTATTTGAGGGTTCTGCTCTTACATTGTATGATGAGCTTTCTGTGTTCCTCCCGTGAGTCCTCCATAGTATAGAGGGTTTGTTTGGTAATGCTATTCAGATCCACATTCCTCCAGTCCTCCAGCATTTGAAAAGTGATGTCTGCACTGTGGATCACCGTTCTTGATGCCTGTAATCCAATCCAATCTATTCATTAGTTCATGGTTTATTAGGTTAAAAAATAGGCTTTATCCCCTTTTACGCTTCCTTAGCTAGCTAAGTTGATTCTCCTCATGAACCCCCACCCACCAGCCTGATGTCTTATGGACATTACAAGAACTTCTAACTACAGAAAACTCCCAACTCATTTTGCCTACTTTAATCAACTGCAAGTATTTTGCTTTCATCCACCACAAAGCCCAATAAGCAACACTAATCTGGTGGCACTATTGCTAGTCTCTTCAATCTCTAATGGCACAGTTGGTTTTCTTGACCAGCTTCAGTTCAAAACCAAAAAGCAATAGGAAAAATTAAGGCAAAACTGAACAAACCCCACTCAAGTTTGCACCATCCTTTTTATTTTTCCCTCAGCCACATTAAAAGGTTAAAGCTCATTTGCCTCTGTGTCAAAACTTCCTCTTGGCTAATTGAGACAGGGGTCTGCTGTTGATGGGGAGGATGGGCTGAGAGGAAAGGAAGGGACACTAGGTCATAGTCATATAACAAGGATGATAACCCACACTAAGGTTATCAGCTTTCACAAGGAAATCATGCATCTGAAGAGTCCTTCATGTCAGTAAATTGTTTCATCCCTGGTCTGATCCAGAATATCATGGCCCCTGTATCTTGATTTCCTCTGAATCCCTGTGGACCTTCAAAGTTCAACGATGATCCACAATGTTTGGGAAGAAGGACCACTGGCATCTCTACCTCCACCACTAAAATAGTAGAGGAAGAAATCTACAAAGACGTCCTTGCAGGACCTTCCAAAAGTGGTGCTTTCAGTGTGACAGGGAAAGCAAACAGTCTGTTCCGACACATAGGTGAAACATTCATGAATTCAATGCATCCTCTTTCTTTTAGTACCAGACAGAATTTGACCTCATGAATTTTGCTAGGTAATTGTAATCTAAACTAACTGGGGAAAACCAGACATTTCAGAGTAGTTTTAATATTCACTTGCTATGGTTGCAAGAATATTTCTATTTAACCCCCCAGCTGTTCAACACTTTTTTACTAATTTGCACTTGATTTATAATACACAATTAGATTTGCAACTTTTTTGCCAGGAATACTGAAAATCTTTGTTGCTTTGCAATAGGCCTGATACAAACCTCTCTGAAATCAAAGGGATGCCTCCCTCTCATTTATTTCATGGAAATAAATAATCTCTTCAAATCAAATAATAATTTTGTTTCATAAAAGTTCCTTGCTGAATTTAAGACCAGGGGTTGCAAGTTGTCCAGAAAATTTTTTTTTGCTGATTACTTTTTGATATTGTAAATATGGTGACAATAAATATTGTGGAGACAAACTGCTAACATGATCTCTTCCTCTTTGGATAAAGCCCAGCCTGCCAATTCATAAAATTATTTGAGAAGTCATTAAAAATGGAATTCATCAAACTTTGGTAACTGAAATATTTACTTGACAGAGATGATTTAATGATGTCTGTCGCCGGAGTATTTGTGAGAATCTTCTGGACACTGCAGAAAATAAGAGAGACATATTTACACACTGTACTAAATAAAGAAAAATATTTCTGAAAATACTAAATTGAAACAAGAAAAAAGAAAAAAGAAAATCCAGTTTCCTATCTACAATAGTAACTGCATAAAGTTTATTCAAATAGCCTAGTTTTAACTTAGTTTAAACCTTGACCTAAAACCTTAAATCTGGATGCTCAATCAGTTTTACAGAGGCATATTACATCAATGATTTATAGATGCTGTGAATAATGAGATGACAAGAGAAACATAGAGGACAATGGAAGAGCTCCGCTTGTTCAGCATAGCAAATTTTCTCTTGATACACAAAGGAACTGAAGGCCAGAAAGAACTATTTAATGGAAAGAAAAATGTTGGTGCAAGAACAAGAGAGTGTAAAATAACGATAGCTACGTTATGTGTGGAAATTAGAAAAGGTTGCTAAGTCTTAATGCTAAGTCTCCAAACAAGTTTTAGAGGGGGTCTTCTTACTGGACCAGTAGGAGCTAAAATCAGTTTCAGGTAGAAATTTCAGATGAAAGTTTCTGAAAGAGATTACATGATGTACTAACATGCTACAGGGTAAGACGGCCCTGGATGTTCCAGTCCTCTGCTCCTACTTTAGTTCTTGCAAAGCAATAGGGACCTTGTTTTAAAACACTTCTTATATTTGGATTTTTAAAATTTTGTATTGTTCATCTTAGTCTGCAAACCTGACCAAGGCTTGTAGTTACTCCTGTCAGTACCTACCCCTGTCAGTATCACAAATTCTGATGAAAAGGAAACAATTGCAGAGGCAACAAAGGCTTATATAAAAGCTAGGATGCTCTCAAGTTTTTCCTTGTACTAAAATCACCGAAGAATTGCAGATCTATCCACACGGGCATTAGATGTGGCCAGAGAGCAGGTTTTCCCTCTGTACTGTACATAAAGGCAGTTAAAGCAGACAGATTAAGAATGACTACAAAGTGTATTGTCTGTCTCTTCCACTCTCCCTGTAAGATCAGAAAAGACTTTGCTGTTGCAGATTCTCAATATTTTTCAACTGACAAAGATGTGATAAGGCATATTCTCTGTTCTGACTTTGTGTAATTTAAAAAAGAAATTAGTAAACGACACCAAAAAAATCTAAAATTAGTTGTTCCAACTTACACCCTGACTGCTCTCAGTAAAATATACACCTAATTTTCCATGCTGATCAAAATAGTTAATCCTTCTTCTAAATTAGTTTTTTTTTTTTTCCTTTAACTTTGTGGTGTGGAATTTAGTGCTCATGAAAGGCAAAGAATTGAGAGCCGTGAAATAAAGCAGGCTTTATCAATAGGTGATGTGCACTGCAGGCATCTACAAAGCATGTCTGAAAAGGACTAGTGCCCTTTCCTGTGGTGACAGGGTAATTTGATCTCCTTCATTTTTAACTCTGGCACTTTTTTGAGTAAGGGCCTCAAGCTGTATTCAAATTGTGCTAGCCTAAAGGTTTGTTTAATAATTTCCTTTGCCTGATATCATCCCTAATATTTGCTTACTATCAACAAAATTAATTGCTTATCAGAATCCACAAGAAAGGAGAAGCAATTCTCCTCATTTTGAACAGTGCCTCTTTTTACTACATGAAATTAGTTCTCATGAACAAATGGAGATTCTAAGTGAATGCAAGATTCATAATCCTGACAGGTTTTAATTCCTAAAAAAACCACTAGTCTCACTTCCATTTAATTTCTAATCAATAAACACTGTATACATCCCGGGTTAACAGGAGAGAGATTGAGCAACACATACATTCGAATTTGATGTTTCGTAGATTTTCTGGTAAATCATGGAGAGCTACTTTCAGCCACTCATCCAGTTGCTTTGCAAACTTTCTGATGACCTGTGTCAAACTGAACAGAGAAACCACTACATCAGAACACGTTTACACCGTGCTTTATACTATAAAATTCATGAATGTGTGAAGGCTATGGGTCAGTAATTTACAACTCACTCTTGTGCAGAGTTGCTGATGTTATTTTAGTCTGTAGGCATGAAGAAAAACAAAATGTTTGCAGGGAAAGGAAAAAATATCATTGCATTTAAAACCTCACAAAGAGTGAAAGTCACTGTACTGCACTGCTTACATACTTACAAACAGTATTCTTAGCATGAAGTAATATCATTCCTGCTCTGTACAAATATAAAACCACAACTCTTTAAAAAAGACAATAGATCAAGCTTTGGACTTCAGCTCATCTGTGCCCACATTTATGCAGATGTACACAGTGATGTGCAAGTGAAGCAACAACCAGTTTGGCTGCAGGCTGGAAACAGTGAATGGGTGATGGTGGGGAGAAATTTCCAGGCCAATCCCACACAGGTGGGGGAAGTGGGGGTGGAGCAAGACCTGCCTGTTTAGCTCTGCACAGGGCAGAAACTTCCCCAGACAAGTGGGGTTTCTCTCTTCTCCTTTACTACCCTTTCCTGATGGCTCCATCATTTCCTGCCAAGCTTACTAGGCAGCTCATTCTGCCCTTCTTGGAACTGCTCAGTACAAAATGACAGTTTCCAGGACAAGTTGCTGGGTGTTGTGCAAGGGTGCCTAACAGTTGGTCCTGGCAGATCAAGCCTCACTGCCTGTAGCAACACTCAAGATACACAAATGAGAGAGAGAGGAAAAGAACTTTCCTTCTTCCAACCAGGCAGCTTTTTCTGTTAACACTGCACTGAGAACAGAGCTGCTAAAATAAACATGGCCATAGGTCTGCTCTGCTCCATGCAGACACATAACAGGACAGGGGATGGATGACAACTGTGGCACCCACTAAAAAGTGGCTTTTCTGGACAGCCAACATTTGTTCCCAGGAAGTCCCTCAGAGGATTCTGGCTGAGTCAGCAAGATTTCCTTCAGGACCTTCCATTGCAACAAGACCCTTCTTCGCCCCCTCCAGTGCAGGCTATGGCTTAATAGCCACAATCTGGCCCTTTATATGCATTACAAAAGTCTATATTCACACTCAAGTCTCTCCTTATTTGCTATGAAAGAACTAAGCAGCTTGAGAAAAGGACTGCTGTTCTGTTTAATCCTTCCAATGAAATAGATTTGGGGGGGTTGGGGGGGCAGTGAGGGGCAAAGCCTGTAAAAATGAACATGTCTTATCAAGGAAAGCCCATGCTTTTCTTGTGAAGAAAAAAAGCCTTCACCTGTACTTTAGCAGCCATACAGGGTGTGTAGGAAAGCAGAACAACATCTTTAAAACATTTTCCATTACCAGAGCCACTTTAAAATCTTGAGTGCCAAATATACAGCACCAATAATAAACTCATAGACCAATATTCTTAACAAATTACTCAACCTCAGGAAAGCATCAGTCAAATAATACTGAAGGTATACAAGGTATACACATATATTTAGAAAGAGAGTTTCCTGATGCTCATATTGGGAAAATCAAAGAGAGAAACCAGTTGGTTGCACTCAGTGATTACACTTTTTACTGTAAACTAATGATCTCTGTTCTATTTTACCTATATAAACAAGACTTCTTAGACTCTTGGGTAAGAAGAGAACAGCTGAGATCTACCACATGGAATGAAAAAGTGAATTTAACTTTGAAACAAAGGACGCAAATACTTGTTAACACTAAAAAAGTGATCCTAAAATAAGTATGCAGCTGTTCTTCATAGGATAGTATTTCAATTTAACCATTTTGTCCAAGACTTCACAAGTATGATCTTCATGTTCTTACTGCTGGTAAGCAGAATAACAGTAGGTTTCCACAACTATAAACAGAAAAATGCTTAGGTTGCAGTGTCTGAATGTGCAGGTGAGTAGTGACAAGCAGAGCAGCCAGGCCAGCTCCTCTTGTCACTAATTCAGAACACTGTTATGGTGTTGTCCCACAACAGCAGAAAAGTGTCTGAAATTTTCAGAAGACAGCGTGGCACTCTGCAGCCTGCAGATTTCTGACATTACCTGAAAGTTTGGACATGACTTTCAGCTTCATGTTAATAACCAGGAAGAAGGTAGGATGTTTTATCACAGAAAAAATAACAAGTTTTTCACAATACAAGTCTTGTTAAAATCTGAAGATTTCTTCAGGAGCATGTCAGCTCTTTGACTCCTTTGAACTGATACTGTGATTCAAACTCAGGAAACAGGTGGTAGCAAGCAGCTTTCTGAGAACTGGTGACATTCTTGAAGAAAAGATGTATAACAAAGACAGCTGAGCTAAAAGTGGTCACTGCTGCTAGCTGTACTGACCTGTCAGGTAATGCTTGTAGTACTGTTGGCATCAAAACTCCAGAAATTGCTTTGTACAGAATTGAATCACAAACTCCAACTATATTCACTACAGTTGAAGATCCCAATACAGGCAGCATATGTGGAGGCATCCCTTGCCAAAAGTGCAGAAGAAAACTTTGAACCTGCAATCACAAGAAGAAGCAGGAAGGTTTAAGTGAAAAGAATCAAAGGCCACAAATACTGTTTTCCATAAATGATCCTGTTTATACAGCATTTGTTTCAGCCCCAGTGCTGGACAACACAGGTAAGGTATATTCCTTAACTAGACAGGCTTACACTCTAGCGCAGCGGACAATGGGATAATCAACCCAAGGGTGAGGAGACACTCTGAGTTTGTGACAGGGTGTATTTGTGTTACTACAGTAGAGAGACCCATGAGAATCATTGTAGTTTTACCTTCCATCAATGGCTGGTGAGAGTAACTCTTTGGCTTCCATGTTTCAAGCCTTTTTTCCTCTTTTCTCTCTTTATACAGAGGAATGAAATCTAGGGCTTGGTGTAGGGAGGGAGAAGAGTATAGCACATGGCTTATAGGGGTCAATATAACATTTTCTGTCTTCATTTGGGAAAGAAACACTATGCTTTTGGATTTCTTTTTTCCTCCATTAGGAAAGAAAGAGGAGAAAGAATGGAGAAAGACAAAAAAGAAAATGTGCGGGAGATTTCAGACACAACCCAATATACCTCTTAATTTAGGAAATAAAGGTGTTATTCAGTGGATGATATGATCAGTTCTATAGGGGTCTGAACACCAGCATTCCTAAGTGACAACATTTTGCACATCATCTGTACTGAAATAAGTAGTCACAGCAGGTGCAGTAAAGAATATTTGCCATTTATAATTCTTGTCGCTAAGTCCCTTCCCCAAAACTGATTCTGGCAAACAGATTCCCTAAAAAAGCCCATAATATCCTGCTTTTAAGAAAGTGTTCCAAGACTCATCCAGCAAAACTTCCTGAATATGCGTCATGTATTTCTCTTACATGGAAATATCTAGACTGGGTACTATGACTCAAAACAGCCTCAGCTTTAAACCATAAGAGAGTGAGAGAAAAAAAAAGAGCAGGGAATTTCTTGGCATTGTTCAGAAGGCAGAGGCAAAAGACTAATTTTCTTTCCTTATTTCCAGGACCTGGCTGTCATATATGAATCAGAGCCCAACCATCTCTATAGTCAGCTTCGTTTTCCTGGGCTACAGGCCTTCTCCAGATGGAATATAGAACTGCTTGCGTTCCGGCATGTTTTATTTTTCAGCTTTAATTGCAGAGCTGTCTGCATGCACTGCCAGAAACCCCCAGGTTCAGTCAGGTATGCAGCAGATACACTCTATTAGAGATGGATAAGGTGTGTATCAACTGCTGAGCAGTGTGCGTGTGTTCCTAGCTGCCCTGCAGTACAACTGAGCAAGTGGGGACTTCAGCTACAGCTTTTTGGAATGTCTGGGAGGCTGTAGGGCCCCAGCTACCCTGTGCCTTTGTTAACAGATCAGTAGAACCCACCATTATGGATGTGGCACCTGCCCAGGATTTGTGTTGGACACTCAGAGGAATTCCTTCAAATAGAACTCTGTCCCAACTCAGAGCTTAGAAAACTGATGAACTTTTCTAAGCTCCTCGAGTTCTAAGAACTGGATTGTCCAATATCTTGTAAGGGGATATTGCTACCTTAATCTTGCTGGAGAATGGAGAGACAAAAACATTCCCATTACTTTCATTCCTCTAACCTGTGCAGTTTTATAAATGAGATTTAATGCTATTGGCCACATATTATCCACTCAAGTACAGCTATTGTTCACTGTTCACGAAAAAGATCAGCCACCACAAAACCATAAGTTGTAATAGTCATATTAAAAATAAATTCTCAGATCCATTAATACCTTCTGTATCATTAAACGACAACTATAGTTTCCAACCATACCTCATCAAAGTTTGCTCTTATTACAGTGTCTAGTATCCTCTGACAGTGAGTTCTATACATCATAATAAAGGTAGAAACCTGAAAAAGAATGAGCGGGAGACACACAAAAGATCATTTTACTTGAAGAAATCCACTTTTAAAACTATCTGAATATAGAGTAAAAATAAAGTAATTCTTTTTCTTATTTTACCTACGCACAATTGCAAAAATAATGAACTTGGTTAGAGTTTGGTTAGATTAGTTAGATTAGCTTTAAGAAGAGTTTTCGTCTTAAAAGTAAATTCTCCCTTTGAATTCATGGATTTTTCTATGTCAATGGGGATTCTTCAAATGTAAGAGGAGCAAAAAGCCTCAGTGAGATCAAAGACGAGAATGTGGCCCTAATTAGGACATAAAGAACTATAAAACCCTATTCTTTTGTCCACCTTACATTGATACTACACATGTGAACAGCATCAGAAAACTAGCAAGCTCAGCCAAGAGCAGCCAGAGTGCTTTTGTCATATGTGTAGATAGGATTCTCTTAATTTCTAGTCTAGAAAGATACGAAATGCACCAAGTTCCTCTCTGCTGCTTGTTTTTCCGCTTGCTGTCAAAAACGTTCACAAATATAACATTTAAAAAGTTACCCTCAAACCTTACCTGCTGTATGTAATGCAACTTTAAAAAAAGCATGCATGAGCTTTAGAAATATTGTACAGCTGATAGTGTCAGCTGCTTACTTTAAGAGAAGCTATTTCTTCCTATTATATGAAATAATTAAGTCCCCCATAAATAAAGTCAAAGCATTATTAAACTTACTCTAATTTAAAGTCTTTCTATTTTAGGTAAAGCTTTCATCCAGAGCAGGGAAAACCCCCAAGACAAGCTGAGAAAAGATTTCCAAAGTGTTACCTTCTCCTCTGGCAGACTGGCTGGCAGATTTAGATCTTTGACATTTGGAAACTCTGGCAGTAATGTTCCTAGTTTGGATCGTGGTGAATATGCCACTGTCTGTTTGGTTACTTCTTTTTTTCCCGTTTCATTGACCCAGGCTGCTCCTTTTTTAGAATACATCACATCATAATACTGGGAGTTTTCTTTCACTGCAATTCCATAATAATGGTACCTGATACATAGAAACAGATGTATATTTTATAAAACAGTTTGGGGTTTTGTTTGTTTTTTTTAAAAAAAAAGACTGAGAAAAACTTGCTGGGTAAGAGAAACTGATGATGCTAATGATTTCTACAGCAAAACAGACTGCAATATTTTATATATTAACAAACACAGATTCAGTAGCATAAAATTGCAGTAATATATTGGCTTCCAATTTTCATTCCTTCTGGTAAAAGCAGCTCTCCAAAGTTAATAAGGCTGATTCTGTTGCAGGGCAGGAAGTTAACAGCCTTCCATTTTTTTCTTCTTAGAAAAAAAGTGCATCCTAAAACTACTTGTTGGCAGATCTCTGCTGTGCAGCTGCTCCTTCAGTTTAGCAATAAGCAGAGGTACGGGGCCTCAGACTGTTGAGGGCTGGTTTGATCCTTGAAATCACCAGTCTTTATTGCAATTGGGTTGATCAGAAATATTTTAAAAATTGAAAACAGGGGGGAAGGCTTGGACTGGAAAGCAATGAACAGTAAGTAATGTACAGGTCACAATTATCAGCTTCATACCTTTGCATCAGCACTGGGCTTAGATCAGCGAGGCTACTGCACAACACAGTAACTCTCTCTGTGCAGATCACAGTGTGAGTTACATAGTGTGACTGCGCTACAAAAATAGATTGATGGAACAAGCTTATGCTACAACTTAGCTTTATTACACATCTTAATAGAAGCACTGATTGTCCAGTCTAACTCTTACATCAAAACAGAAAAGGCAATCTGATTCCTTCCATAATTTGCTAATTTTTCTTTCAGTTTCTTAGCTGTAGGCACACCCAAACAATAAGCTAAATTTTTAATGACTACAAAAGACATCACAAAATTCTATTACTCATATACTTTTGATTCACCCTACTTTCCTAGAGGGAATTTTCAACGATCTTCTAGTTCTCTTCTATCCAAAACCTATCAGACTATGATAAGACACTGTCTTCTGGATCCTGGTACAATGGATGTTACCATCTCCAGATGTTTGCTGTACTTCCCAGGCAGTTACTGATTTCAGAGTGCTGCCAGCAGATCTGTTCCCTTGAAGAGACCCTTGTTTGCTTTAGGAAAGTCAGCTGGTTTTACAAAAGGCATAAATTAAATAAGTGAAAGAGTAGCATCTAAGTGATAGTAGTTTCAACTAACTCTGATGATATTTTCCTTTTTTCACTCCCATTCACCCATGTCATAATCTCCAAGAGAAAGTGGTGGCAAAGAGCTGGAAGCCTGAATCTTGTCTTCCAGCACAAATGGGCTGAGAGGAGACCTGGGGAGTTGTAACAACCTCCTAGTATGTGTCTCCCTTGCCATGCCCACCAAGGATGTTCTATTAAAAATAAAAGCTATATTGAACTCAATATTGAATAATCCAGTTGAGAGTTATTAAAATTTTAAGCTGACATGGTATGAGTGGGATTTCCTGGCTGTAATACCTTAGAAAGCCACACTTTCAGCTCCAAATTGGCCCATCAGGACTTAGGCCAAAATGTATATTCCACACCAAAAAAAACGGGCTCCAGATCGGTCCTAACCTGTTACAGATAGATAATGACAAGTTTGCTCTAACACTGGAGTTAAAACACCAGCTGTAGAAGTCTGCCTTTTTAGCTCGAATGGTTACAACTCCATCCCAGTTTGGTGCCTAGCAGCTGTCATGCATCCACTATGTGAAAGAGTGATAATGTCCACATACATCCCATGCGGTCATCCTGGGGCTGGGGAAACCAGAAGGAAACGCTGCAGGTAGCTACCACCAAAAACTGCTGGGGGAAAGGAGCTGCAATAAAGGGAAAAGGTCCCAGCAGGCAGCACTGCCAGAGTTCCAGATGGACTGGACTGGGAGGTTTGTATAACTTAAACAGGGGACAGTGTATATCAAACTTCCTCTTAAATTGAAGGGAAAAAATAATGTAAGCCTGGAAAGTGTATTATAATTTTACTGTGCATTATTTAATTTCTGGTATATTTCACTTGGCAGTAAACTATATAAAAGAGTTTTCCAGGTAGCTTCGGCAATAGCCAAATTAACTCTGAAATTTTTCCAAATAGCTTCCTCTTTCAGTAACATTACCATCCAAATGGTAAAACCTCATTGGTGCAATTTACAAAGATTCTTTTCCAAGCACTTTTCTGTATTTCTATCAGGAAAAAAGCCCCAAAACAACCCACCCAACTAACTTAATTCAATAAACAGGGGTTGAAAGTTTGATCTGTAAAAGAATAACAGGCAGAATACACAATTGGTTTTGTGGTAAATAGCAGAAGGCTTTCTCCTCTCACTGATCCAGTATCTGCAGAACTCTTTTTAAAACAGAAGTAAAATTCCTTTCTCAGCATATAGTTTCCATCCGTTTAACTAACCTCTTGTGCACATAACTGAAGAGTTTCAAGCTGCACTACGGAAAGAAATCAGCTTTTATGTTTAGTTGCCTTCTCCCAGCTCACCTGTGGTGGAACTGTTTGTAAGCTCAGTGCAATAGAGAACAGCTGCATGCTTACAGCAATAAACCCAGCTGCAAAAAAAAGAAAGCCTCACAACTGATGATGAAGAATATAGCACCATTGTAGCTCTGAACTCTGTAATGTTACAAGGCAGCCATGCTATAAAAAGACTGAAGGCCGAACAGTGTGAAGTCAGATAATCTTAACCACTTCTATGGCTGAATTTCTTCTGGCAGTAGCAGGGAAGTGGAAGGAAAATCATACTGGCAGCACTCAGTCAGCACAACTGGTGATAAAGGGACTGAAGTGCTAATGCCTAAAGTAATTTCTTTACATAACACTTAATTGGAATGCAGTCAGAGCTTAGTTACAGCTGTGCTGGGTCTAGTAAGGAGTGTATTTATTTAAAGAAGTGTAGTGTGCATGTAGTGAGTGTGTTTATACCTCTCCTTTTCATTGGATCAAATGAAAATGACTCCTCCATATGCTGTAATCCCTAGAGTAACAGAGATGTAGGTATCTTCTTTTGGAGCAGAACTCAATTCCATACCTACTGAGGCTGTGAAATTTGGGTGACTCTGATGTCCCTCAGAGTGGTGACAAGGAACTCTCAGGGGCCAAAGATTGTGCACAGCACAGACAGTATGCTTTACAAAAACTACCTATTCACTAGGTAGGGGCCAGAATCATTGCAAAGGTGGCATGAGAGGAACATGGGACCTGAAAGCTCCTCTGATAGGCATGCAGCTTAGAGGGCAAATATGCAAGAAAGATTATCTCATTAATTTTTAACCTCACCAAGACTAAAGAAACATAACTTTTGGAGACACAAGACACCTTCAGCTAGCAGATCAAGAGCATCTTGCCCCTCTGAGAGACTCCTGAAGCCATGAGAGAAGCTCGAGTTTGGAAATACAGCCATGCTCAATGCTTTCATTAAACCAGGACACAAACAACAAAGTTGTAGCCAATGTCAGAGGGATTTGATGGCTGACAGCAAGTACTCTCATATGAATACTTCCATAAAGCAACTTGTGCATGCTTTCACTCCAACTTCCAAAGAATTTATATTTAGTGCTAAATCCTAATTCTCTGAGTTGGGACCTATCATGCTTTCCTAATATGCTGTTGGACTAGCCTAGAATTTGCACCTGAGAGATATCTGGTAGCTTTTATGACTGATGTTATGGTAGCTCTCAATTTGCATTTGGGAAGAAAATTCAAATTTTCAATTGGCTGATTAAATATGACTGCTATAGAAAAAGAAAGCTTAGTTTTACAAATCAGGACACCCTCAAGATGGGGAAAAGGACACTTAGTCCCATCAAAGAGGTACTGTTTGGCATGGACCACTTGTTCAAAAAGCACAGTAAAATTAATTTTAATTTCTTTGACCATCTTAATTTCTTTTTTCCTTTAAAGAGTGGGTCATTCTAGCTTCAATAAGTTCAATTTTCATACTGTATTTGTTTCTTGGCATTTAGCAATATTGTGTTTCTAGGCTTTGTTTTGAAAGAGCTCTTCCAGCAAAATTTTGCAAACATGCTGACCCAGGGTTTCATTTCCCCTCCATAGGATTCTGTGAAAGCTCGGCAAGAATAACATATACATATATATATATATATATATTATTTTTTAGGGGGCTTGTGTGTCTTTTTTACCATAAAAAGATCCAAAGCTCCATTGGAAATATTTCATGGACTCCACACACAAAAAAAAAAGTATAAAAATGTCACTGTATCCTTTTTGTGAATTGGTAGAATCACATCCTGTCAACAAT
>VZTU01017662.1:29573-43497 GCA_013400835.1 Zapornia atra | reverse complement strand
ATTGTTCTTTCTGAATCAATTTCTCATTCTGAAATTAGGATGAACTGTGTTCATGAAATACCATCTTTTGGATAAGGCAGTAAACTAATTCTCTGAACACTTAAAAATATGTAGTATTTCCTTGGACAGGGAAAACAGTGGTAATTGCAGGTTTGTGGACAATTTCAGTTTAGGCCATGTATGTTCATACCTAAATTCCAGGTAGCACTGTGACACTTGTCCTCTAAATTGAAACATGATGTTAACCAGCTGCCATTTCCCAGCCTCAAGAGTAGCTCCATTACTGCTGGGTGTGAATGCCCTTTATGTTGTGTAAAGTGAGTTGAGATGAAAAACATCATAGGAACAATATAGAAAATATTACAGATAAAATCAATAAAGTCTCCATTAGACTACCTTTGCACAACTGTTGCTGCTGAATCAATAAGACAACATAACGAGTATAATGGAACCTCCATCAAAGTTGGGTTTTAAGTTCCCGAAAGGACACGTTGTTCTCTGATCTTATACTGTTCTCAGTAAAGCCACAGCCAGATGGGGCCCTGTATGAGAGGATAGTAATACCATACACTGCTTACTTTGATTGGCCTCTGGTTCCAAGTCTTCTTGTTGTTAGCTGTGGAAACTGTTGTCTTATTATCTGCAAAGAAATAGAACTGCTATTAGAAAAAAAATGAAAAGGCTGTTTACTAGCAATTTAATATAGACTAAGGCAGAAAATCAGAAAAACTGTACTTCAATGTACAGCAAAATACATGGCAGGATAAATAAAAAAAAGAAGCTTTTGATATTTTCTATTACTGGAAGAGGAGAAATAGATTTCAAAATTCAGTATAATTCCATTAACTGCCATTACTTTAAATAAGAACTCTCTGAAGTTACAGAATGCATTTCCTTAAAATCTAAGATCAAATCTGCCCCTAAACTAAGGAGGATTATGCTTAGACTTGGCCTACTATTCATTTATGTCAGTTTGGAGGCTCAACAAACTTGGTTTAGCTGAAAATACAGGAAATTCTCCTTTTGAGAGTTTTGAAGGCCACAGTTCTCTAAAGACCTGCCACAATCCTGCCATTAAAAACTCTTTTTTTCTAAAAGATGACTTCCTGAAAAGATTTTGGTATTTGACAGGGGCACCACTTCTACCAGGGAAGACTCGCTGTTGCATGTGTAAAGACAGCTCATAATCAATTTATCCTCTATGGAAAAAACAGTGCATCTCAGAAACAGCAGGGAATCATCAAGAATCTGGATGCTAGTCTACCAGTAGAGATTAAAAGAACATTGCTACTGTAAACAAAATTTCTTTAGTGCCAGATGCCTTTAATGAAATGGATCAATTAATGTAGATCGTGCCTTCAGTAATCAGAACCTCTGTCAGCTAGGCTAGTCAAAATGTAAAAGCTCTGCTGTAGCTGCTGGGAAGGCAGTGCTCAGCACCTCACAGGATCAAACCTGACTCTCACTGTGGTCTGCAGTAGGAGGAAAATTCTTCTGGCAGAATAGCAATGCAATAAAGACTGCAGTAAGCCTCAAGGATTCGCTTGCAAAAGCATTTTCTTCCTTTTTAAATTTATAATCTGTTTTAATTGTGTTTACATTATAAAAATTACTAATGTTTAGTAATTCCCTCTTTTGGAAGGGGAGACCAATTGATACTAAAGGAAAACAGACATACAAGTGCTCAAAAAAAACCCCCACCTGCTCAATCAGAAGAAAAAAATAAATTAAAATTGATTAAATAATATGGATTTTTTTTCTTCCTGAGCTGTTTTGCTATTGTGATAAATATTTAATCCTGATTGATGACTGAAAGCTCTGGAACACATATTTGGATCAAAAGCTGCTATACAAATAAAGACATTAAAATGTCACATATTTGACTGTTTCTTCAGTAATATTTTCTTCAGCAAATGTACAATCAGCTCCCCTTTGTATCATGTAAAAATTGACCTGTGTTGGTTTCCAAGAGCTTTGCACAACGTGGCTGATGTCAAAAATGCAGCGTAGACTCAGAGTCGCTGGGTTGTTCAGCTTTAATTTCTGGAGCAAAACTTCAGCAAACAGTAAAACACTTTTGTGGAGCTGTGAAAGTTCAGCCTAGCTGTTTGATAAATGAGCAGACAGGCAAGCAGCCCTTCTTTCTTTTTTTGTATGGATTCAATGAAGCCTGCCTAAAGAACACCACATGCTGTTCCAGCTACTGATCTAACATTCCGCAACATCTCAGCCTTCCAAATTCCCTTTAATTACACATTAATCCCACCCCTCTCTCTTTCATTTTCTCCAGACAGGGTTGGGGGCTCCACAAGGCTGTGGGAAAAAGGGCAGTGTTGAAGAACCACTTTCTGAGGTTGGGTTTTTTGGGTTAGGGGATTTTTTAAAATTTCCTTTTTTCTTCCTTTCTCTTTGTTTTTTTGGTGGCAGTTATCATTCAGTAAATACCCTTCCTCTCCAAAAGCTGATTCTACAGCAGTAGACTCAAATGTAAATCTTAATATTAGAGATAATTTCACCCTATTTTTTTCCTTTTGGAACGACATGAACCCATATTACTTTCAAAGTCTTTCTAGTAGTGATGAAGTGTTACAATGCACACTGTAAATGCTACTTCATGAACCATATGCTGTGGGAGTTCCTGGGATTTAAATAAATCAGCCAATTTCTACATACCAGGGCAGAGGTGATCAGTAAAAGAAAAATAGAGCAGTGATCAGAAGATCTCTTCTTTTCTTTGTTTCTTTTTAAAACCCAGCACATTTAAACAATAAGATACACCTTTCAGAATAGAGATGAAAGGTATGCATCATTTAAAATATTCTTTACAAATAGTATACAGAAAAATTGTAAAGAAAAATGAATAATCTAGCAAAGCTTCAAAAAAAGTCAGAACTTTTTTGATCTAATGCTGCATATGTAAAATGCATATAATATGGCATACTCCTGTTTGGGTGCTTGTACATGTGAGCATGGGTATGTATGTTTGCATTTGGAATAAATGTAAAGTACTAAATTAACTATGTGTTCATATAAATGTTCATATTCAGCAATGTTTATGTGACTCCCTGTGCAATGATACTGCCAAAGGCTGTGAGATTTCTGTGAAAGGAGAGAGGAAGCCAGATCAGCAGGACAAAGTAAATCAATGGAAAAAGCAGAGTCCAAAATGTTGATTTTTAAATCATACTTTCAGCCTGAAAAGTCACGCTATAAAATACATCATCGTTGTGTTTCATGTTTAGTCCCCATTAAAGACCTACAGAGAAAATGACTGAATACAGCTGGGTGGGAGGTGAAGGGGTTTCTTAATTATTGGACATGAAAATGCCAGTTCAGATCTGAAAACCAAGTTGGATGATTTTTCTTTCATCACTGCAGTGGGGTTGCACAAGGAAATGAATCGAGAACAGACCATACAGTTTGAGCTGCTTTCCAAAGGGTATCCAAGGGATTTTTGAAGCAAATAGACTTCCCCAAAGAGACCACAAATCCAGCTACCCTATGAGATCTGCTGAGTAAAAGGGTACATGTTTTACATTCCCAAGTAAAATTCCACCTAAATTATGTGCCAGATTTGACAGTTAGGCATTATTTTATGCTACTTGGCTTTTTGGGTGTGAGACGGGTGTAGACAAGAAATTTCATTCACATAGAGATAACTTCTTTCCCCACTTATATGAGCCTCAGAAACCAATGCTCCTTCAACTTCCTACTTAACTTCATTTGTGTTCTCCATCTCCTCCTTCTGTGCCCTGCTCAAGACCTGATCTTGCCTGCTGTCTATAGAAGATCTTGTATGCCTTTCTTGATTTAAAAAAAAAAAAAGAAAAACAACTGCCATTTCTTTTTGTAACTATAATCTTCTTGGTGATTGCCTACTGTATACATAAGAGCCAGATAGAAGTAATTACACTATAAAACAGCACATATATAGTTTACACCACTTCAGGGAGCTAGTATATCCAGGTCAGCATTTGTTTAACCCTTTTGCAGACAGTCCTGATACATAGTTTTAGGAATGCCTGAACACTGACAGGCAGTAACCTTTCTACTCTGAATGTATGGGGCAGCCAAAGTGAATGCAGGAAAGAAAAGTTCTCTCATATTGTTCTCTTACACAGAGATTACAACACTGGTAGTACATTTAACATATATTACACAAATCTTGGAGCTAACAGGATTTTTATCCCTTTTTGGCTCTTTAAACAAAGCAGAGGTGTCTGAATAAACTTGAATTCAATACCTAATTATTTGTAATTTTGACCATTCCTAATACAATGGAATAAATATGAAAGAAGTTGCTTAAGCATCCATGCAAAATAGAGAAAGCTTTATGAGCAACAAGTAGAAAAATGCACTTCCTCTGTAAGGGCTGTATTGCAGCCTGCACAACCTATTCTGCTTAGACATGGCTAACTACAGGAGTTGTTGTTACCCACACACAACTGCAAAGGTGCATTCCTTCATCCTGATTACTGACAGCTGTAATTTCTGCCACTGCATCTCTCCCCATCTCCAGCCCTGTGACATTCCAACACAAGCAGAGCCAGCCACAGCTTTAAAATGAGGACTATATTGTCATTCTGCTATGATATGAGATAACAAAGCAGATTGTGGGGAAAAAACAACCCACCAAACCATCTTATGCAGCATCTTATGTGTCTTGTCTTCATGCTAACAATTAAGGATGGAAGAAACCAGAGACGTCTGAAAACTTCTGAAGTAATTTTTTTCTTCCCTCCCTGTGCCAAAATATTAAAATTTTCTTAGGGGCAATAGGCAGAAGGTGACTTTTAAAAGTCTTTTTCCTGGAATAATTGAAATTGATACTTTTCAAAAGGCATGTTCATTTAGTTACTTCATCTGATCTAGTGGGATATTATTCTTCATGACTCCTGTTCCTTTCTATTTGAAATAATCTGCTTCTAGAACTTCCCAGAATAATGAAATAAAGTCAAATTAATTTACAGCCCAGAATTTGTAATCTGCCAGAATGAGAAACAGATTTCAGGCTCCAGGTTCTGGAGCTCTGTGAGGCTCTAGAGATATTCTAAATACAGTGAAATAAATTCTCTGATAGTAACTCTTCATAACAGGGCCTGGCTCTATTTGTCTCAACTCAAGTTCCAAGTCCCATATCCTGAAAGCCTACTATGCTTTCATGAAGTCAGGTACAGAAGATCTGTGTTAATTTACCAAATTCTATTGTAGGGTTTCAGTCTTCTTTGCTATGGCAGCAGTAAAGAAACCAGTGGTGCCAAATATAGCTATACTTGCACACAACTATGCTTTCCTTATTCTCACCACTGTGAAACACAATAGCCTCAATTTTACATGAGAAGTGTAGGATTTTTAGCCTCATCCGTCTCTGGCCTGGTACTGCTCCTGCTGAATCATTCTGGGGTTTCTCCATCTGCTTCAGAGCTTTTGGAAGACCCACCTTGAGACAACTTGTTATTAATACTTGTGCTAACAGGTACCTTTTGGCTTCAAGGTGGCTTGGGGCCTCCTTAACAATGCATTACCTTGAGGAAAAGATCAGGAAAGCTTTGCCTTAAAACATCCACTGGTAGGAAAGAGCATAATCAAATTAGTCCATTACAAAATATCATTCCTGCCCCCAAATTCACCAAACTGTTGAAAGAAAAGAGGTGTGACTGTGACCATATCCTCTCTACTCCTTGCTTGCTTACTTCCATGCATGGCCCAGGAAAGCATACTGTAGAGTACAATAGAGTACAGTTCCAGTATTCTTGGCCCCAGATTTGTTGTCTGTTTAGATTGAATAACTTTCCCATTTCTCTCCAATCATTTTCATCCTTTTGTGGAACAGGGCATGGTCTACCTATCGGATAAGATCTTGTCTCCAGCACTGATACATCTCAACCCAAATCATTACTGCAAAGCAAGTCAGAGAAGCCTGCTGGCACCTCAATGCCTGTGCCCAGTTGTGCTTGCTATGGAGATTAGACACCATGGAACTCCAGCTGAACTGGACCCTTTAGTGAAGCCTGTGAGACCTCTCCTCAAATCAGCTATGTACAATAATATCCCCCTTCAGCAGCTCCACTGGCCAGATGGAATCCAGCCTAAGGCATGATCAAACAGATTACTGCATCCTAACAAAGCTGCAAACATCGAATGCTCTGACTCAGATGCTTAGCTGAGCTTCAGCCACTTTCAGTGCTGACTTGCTGAAGCCAAGCAGATCTAAAACCCTGCACAACTCCCCCTCCTCTGTACTGATGCCAGCACGCTTACTGCCATCACCCAGCATATCTGTGGGAAAAGGCTGGGCGCCAGCATCCCTGCACTCTGGCAGACCCTGTGCTGTAAGAACGGCCTCTGGGACGTGTTGACAAGACGTGAGGTAAAACAGCCCAGAGGCTGCTCTACTTCATGTGGAAGACCTAGCTAGAAGCCAGATGCTTGAAGTGGCAAAACCAGTAAAAATCCCTTTGCTAAAGGGCAAGTCTTTGGGAAAGTGAAAGTCACACCAAAGAAACTGAGGTGTCCTTGCTGGTTTTCTTACTCCCCAAGCTCAAGGAGTAAAAGGCAGTAGTCATCAACCTGCAATAATACAAGGGATCTGGGAAGCAAGGCCAAGGATGCAGAGCTTCCATCTACACCTTAGGCCTCCCTGTTCCCCACACATACACAACTGCTTCTGCCTGTGGTACTTGTGTTATTATGGCCTCCTTAGTGAACTTGGCCAAGAAGATTCTGCATCAGGAAAAAAAAGTCATACTGGTGTTAGTTGTCCTTCAACCTGGAACCTGAGTTATTAAATAGGGATGAAGGAAAAGCAGGGCCTGCTCAGATAGCACTGACAAAGTGATACAGTCCTTTGATGCAGTAACAGAAACCACACTTTCAGCTTTAGACAGACTTTTCCCCAGTTATATTATTCTTTTCTATACTGACTAGAAAAAAGTCTGTTTTAGCCTATCAGAAGAAGGCACTAAGTAAATTTGGCTTTGCTATACCACTTACTGTTGAAGTGATTTAGGAGCAAATTGAGATTACAGGGAAAAAAAGTCTTCAGGAGAAGTATCTCCTTATGCACAGCAGGCAATTCCAGAGGTGTGCATTTCAACAAAAGGCAAAACAGAATGCAATCACATCACAATGTCATTATCAAAGAGGTTTCAATGAGGCTACTAGTCTGTCCTTTTTAAACTTTATATATATATTATGATAACATGACACTATAAATCTTATTTATGCTAATCATGCTTGGAGGAACAGTCATTCTGGCAAAACTTCTGGGCAGAAACAGAACATAGTGATGAAAGAGGACTCTGGCTGGTACAGCTTGTACCTCCTGAGAGCAAAGTAAACTCTTAGGAAAAAACCCACACTATTCTACTCGTATAACTGTGCCTTAGTCCATTTTTTAGAAATGGGGTGGGAATCTTGGTGAAAAATGTAAATTTCTCTTTCCTAACTAATATTAAAAATCTATGGTGGACTTTACCCCTCCTTATTTAGTAAGATAAATTTATTGGAATCTAATTTTCGCTAACAGCAAAACCACTCAGGGAGCAGTAAAGAGGTTCTAAAATTCGTGTGAGAATGGCATCCACGTTAAACCTCTGTATGCTGCCAGAGTGTTGTAAAGGGACCTCAGGCTGGGGGAGAGCCGCCCTGCAGCGTCAGCATCCTTTGCCTTCCTTTGCAAATATTAATTTACTATCGCTTGTGAAAAGCCGTGGCAGGAAGCACCAAAAGGAAAAAAAGCAAATCCAAAGAGGGAAGTATTTAACCTCCAGGGGGCATATGGGAGTTGTGGGAAGAACACTTCACGGGGATGCGAAAGAGGTTGTACCACAAGAAACTTAAGTGTTCTGCATGAGAGATACGGCAGGGTCGGGGAGGTGGCTTAGCACACCGCACAGTAGATTTAAAGCAGTGAGCTGAGGACATGAAGAACAAGAGGATACCGGTATGGAGGAGGAAGATAACATCTTCAGGAGGCTTGATTGAGAAAGTAAGGCTCATGCAGGGTCTCAAAAGAAACAAAGAACAAAAAGGAATGTTGGCTGAGGAAATAAAAGCGCAAGAGAAGCTCAAAGACCTGCCAACCCAGCTGAACAGCTGGGTGACATGCTACAGCTAGGAGAGAACCAACGAGCCTTATGGAAGCTATCCACATGCAACAGCTACTGAGGGGCTTGGAAATGCTCAAAACATTCCTGCTTTTTAAGTAACTTATTTAATTCAGTAAAGGTCACAGTTTAGAATGATTTAGTGTTTGCAACTAAAGTCTGTGAGAATACTGAAGTCTTCAACCACCGTTCACTGTGAGAAAGCTTTTCTCATAAGCAGCATTTTATTGTTAAGAATTCAAGCGACGTGCCTGTCCTTCCTCACTGTTCTTCCCTGTCTTCTCACTGGTTGCATGGAACAGTTTTACTCATTCTGCTTCACTTTTGGGTGACATCATGATCCCACTGAATATAATGTGTTTTGATACCTACAGTAAGAGCCAAAGTTTAACACTGGAATCTCCACTTACTGATGCTCATTCGTAATCAGCAAACCCAGAGCCTTCCCTGGTTGGTGTTTAGGTAAACTATATAGCTAAAAGAGTGCTTGGTCCTGTCTGTTGCAGGGAAGAGAAAGTTCTGGAGTGACAGACTAGGTAGCAGAGCTATTAGTAGATTGGCAAATGCTGCCTGTAGTTTTCATGTATCATGTGAGAAAGCACTAAAATCTTGGGTAACATATTAAAGCTCCAGCTCCCTTTTTCACATAAGAATATAATCACATTAACAAGCGTATTAGAGTTGTCCTTATTTTATATGTACTTGCAGTATTTTAGGAGTATATGTTACTTTTATAAAGGGGTTTATTTATACAGTAATTCTGTTCTTTCCCCTCTTACTACTTTAGTGCTATTAGGCTGGTTTCCTCAGGAAACAGCCTGTGAGATACTGTTTCTCTGTTAATCTCCCCACCTCCCCAGATGAATTTTTGTTTCGCTAATCCAATTTACCAAATGCCTGAGGTCCAGTTCATGTCCTCCAAGTTTAATAGAAAACACTGGCTGGAATAGACCATAGTGACGTTAATTCCAAGGACAAGACAGAGAGGAAAGCTCAGTCTTTAGCTGAGCCATTTGGAGCTGCCTGGTGGGACAACAATGAGTACGAGGCAACCAGTCAATATTTCTATTGCTCTGAACCAGCCACCTCTATGTGATGCTTCTTGCCCAGCTGTCAGCATAGGGGAAGGAGAGAGAGACAGGCAAACAGACAGACAGACTTGAGGGAACCAAAAGTAACATAGAAAGAAGGTGCAGCAGATATGTGAGAAAACTGAAAGAATCAAGACCTTGACATAGTGACTGGGACCTGGAAATAATTGAAAGGACTGCAGGGAAACATGGAGGTATAAGATTTAGGTAAGGATATGGATTTAGAGAACACAGGAGATGGTAGGAGACTAGGTCCATTATTTCAGCTGTTCATGAATAATTTGTTTGTTCTCCCTTCCATTCACTGTTCTGGATATGTTTGGCTTACAGCAGGCTTACAGTGGGCTGAAGCATTGTCTACAAAACCTTAATTTGGGGAGATCACTTTTAGGCAAGTTTCACATGTCTCCAGTGGTATGTTTAAAAGTGTCATCAACACTGTTCTGTTAATTGAGATGTGAGTATGTAACTATACATTAGGATATTACTTATTACAGATTGTTTTAATGTGCTGAAGTCCATGTCTCTATCTAAAAACTACCAGTCTGTTAAAGAAAAAGCCTAAATATTTAACATTGCCCACAGAGCTAAAGTTCAAAGATGAATCATAAATTCAATGTGGTCTATTAAAAGGCGAACTGTCTACAATTTCACAGAACAACTAACTCCTTTCTCTGGAGGAGATGACAGCTGCAGGGCTCTTGATGATTCCCAATGAGGACAAACATGTCTGGGGTCTGTTTCCGCAGCTAAATGCAGAAGCCCTCAAATAGCACCTATTTCTCTTCACTGCCTCCAAGGCATTTATGGAACAGACATTGCCAATATGGTATTAAGTCATCATGTGATAATAACTCAGCTAAAGCTGTGTCTGTGTACCTGTTCCCAGGGAGAAGCTGACTGCAAACCATTGACTGAATGAAGTGGGTGTCTGCCTTGCAGATCTTCATGACTGTGCAGTACATTTTCCTATAAGAAATAGGTTGGAAAGGAGCCCTGGGGTCTGCTCCAAGTTCTGCAGATGCAGAAGTTTGTGTCACTTCAATGTTTCTGTCAGAGTTGTCTGAGGTTCCTAGACACACCTGTGCAGAAGCCTCAGTTCCCTGGTCCAAAGGTAATGGCCACATGAAGCACTAGTTTGAGACAGTACTAGGAAGATTCTGTACGGCTTTCTCCCCAGAAAAAGGGAAAACAAATTTCATGCATCACTGCTTCAGAATTTTATTGCAATCAAGTGGAAAACACTTGGAACACAGCACATGAAACAAATTGGAATGTCATGAGTTTTGGATGGAAGACACTGTACCTGTCCTGCCAGGTCAAGCTACTCCTTCTGATAAACAAATGTATGCATATGAGGGGCAGGGAAGAAGGAGGATGGAGTAATATACAGTGTAACAAGACTGTTGTGTAGTGAAAATTGATGGTGAGGTCACTGGTAAATTTATGTTCTGATGAAATAATTTCAAAATATTTACTCCTTACAATTTACAGAAGTTTTTAGCAGCAGCAAAAGTAGCATCATGTACATTTTAGCCGCGTTCCAAATGTGTTAGACTGCATGAAAGCTGTTTCTTGTTCTCACTATTCCTAAATCACACATTGCCACTATACTTACCACTTGATAGCAATAATACGTACAACAAACAATTTCATTCACACTTGTGCAGTGTATTGGAACAGTAACCTGATAGAAAATCAGCTATGCAGGTCTTTAAGACACAACAAAGTAATGTTACAACATGGTACATTTTACTTGCCTTGCTAAACTGCCTACAGAAAGATGCACTATAGAAAATGACACCTCATTAAAAACATTCTTCTCTTTCACCTACTCTTTACACAGTCACTTACCCCTTGGAACATTTCTCCTTCTTTGAATACCCAGCACTTCTATAGAATAAATGTTGCAAACACAAGAATAGAGCAGCTTGCAGGACAATCGGCTTCAGATTCATGCTTGCAAGCATTTCAAAAACAGTGGCAAACTCTGCACTTTGTTTTTTTCACAGCCTACAAGTTTTAAAAGCCTGTGACACATTCTGTAGCAAAATTAGTTTTCAATAAAAAATATAAAAATACCATCCTATTTTTCACTGAGAGGAAAATATCACCTGACAAGCAAGTCCAAAATAAGAACTTTATGCAACATCTTAGCTAGCCATTAACATCTGCTAGTGATGTATAGCATAAGAGCTTTTCTGCTCACATCTGGACAACACACAGCTACATCTGTGCTAAGTATGTCTCTTCACTGTGAGTCTGGAGATAAACACAGTGGGTATTCCTAAAGCTGGACTGGGAAACAGAAGCAGAAGGAGTTACAGTGCAAAGATAACTTGGCAGCCTGTATCTGGAGTGTCACACAAATGCTGTTAGATGCTTTCTGAACTTTCACATCTGGAGGCATTGCACTCTACTATGTGGATTTGCCAGTGTGGGCTGATACCGTTAATCTGGGGATCTCCATACCACGCTTACAGGAACAACACAGACAGGCCCAGTATAAATGACTGATATTTTACCTTTCTATTTTTAAAAAAATATGTATTCATTAAAGCAGATATCAATGCAGATACATTTACACTGTCTTGTATTCAACTTCCAAGCTGCCAATATTGTACACCATGTCCCTGTCGTCTAGTCTGTGGCCTGAAGTCACAGAAACAATTTAGTGCATTCTGGAGCTGAGTCAGGATGAGAAATTATTCCAACCTTCTAAATACTTAAAAAACTTAGCCTTTGTCCAATAACTGGAATATGTGAGATTCCATTCATACACCTCTATCTCTAGCAGTAAAAGATGTTTTAATTCTTCTGGTAATCCAAACACCACTGAACCAGATGAGAGCTCAAAGCATCATACTGCTGGTCAGACTCACCTTTCCAAAGCTGGCAGCATTAACAGGTTGCGTGTCATTTTTCTCACAGAAGTCCAAGTAATGCATGTAGAGAGCACTTCGAGGAATGCAAACACCTTCTGCAATCTCATAGTTCTCCTCCAGCCTTAAAAAGCAAATATCAAACAGAGAGAACTGCAAGTATGTTGGATGTCCTGTATGGTAAACAGTATGCAAAGCTGCATCTTTGAGACCAAACATTCTGGCTTCTGCTTGTCTACTAAATTTTCTCTGCTTTGTTCCTAAATGGTCCTTCCAATTCATTTCTGTAATGCTTACTTGCTTCATTTGGTTCATGCTTGCTATCAAAAATATAGACTGTGAGTTCTCAAGCAAGTAGAGATTGGCACAAAGAGATGATTGTTTTTTACTATGATCCAAAGGTGCTATTTCTAGGAAAATATATACTAATAATCTGTTCTACCCTAAGAACATCCTGTGGTAAACAAATACATGTGCTACTATGAAACAACAAACGTTCACTGATGTGAAGCATTCTCTCAGTCTTTACAGGACTCTCTTCACTCCTGTCTAGCTGCAAAATTATGTACCTTGAAGAAGCAGATGTGCAAGTTATTTGCAAATACCCAAGAGTGTGCACAAAATCATACCTGTGTAATGTTTTCTTCAGATCGCTTATGTACAGAGTGAGAAAAGGGTCCATGATTTTAATACCATGCTGAATAAAACAGTGAAATAACATCCTTTTCTGCCTTGTAGAAACTGCTATTATTCATTTACACATAAAAACCACACAACTATAACATTTTAAATTATGCATCAAATATATGAATAGACATATGCTTCATCTCTAAAATAGAAAACTAGGCTCATTCTCAATCTATAGATTAGAAGAAACTTTCCTTTGAAATGACATTTTTAAGGTTGCTGGTCCAACAANTCATCTGTGGTGTCACTCATAAGCACACAGTGATATGTGTGTTTGTCTGCCTTGCTGGCTAGGAGAAGAAGGTAGGTACAACTTCCTCTTAACTATATTAGAAAATTATTATATCTTCTCAAAAAACCTCAGTTTTACGGTTAATAACTCCCTGTCATTTGATAGCTGTAGAACACCTTCAAAATATCCAGTTTCTCTCCTTCATTGCCTTTTTCAGCACCTACCTACCTTCCATGTCGGTTATTGTGATCATTTGTGACTGCAAACTATTTTAATAAGATATCCGGCCAGATGAATGGAATCAGTTTGTATGGGCAACATCTATTCTTCCTTGGTTTCTACAGAAATATCATCACGGCATCTTTCCTCAAATTCATAGTGCTTTAACAAAACCTCCTTTCAAGACCTGGAGAGTTCGTTTGTATACTATAGCTGCTAATTGGAATGTCAGCTTCCGTGACCAAGACAGGACAGAAAGAAAAGCAGTTAATTATTTCTGTTCATATCTGATGAATTTTTCTCTTTTTGTCCTCTCTTTCACAGAGAGTCATTAGTCTGACACTGAACAATACCCCATTATACCTGAACTTTTTTTTTAATGATCAAAACCCCATCTTGCTCCACTTCTTTTATTTCCCTGTCTTTTATTTAACAACTTTATCATATTTTGAATTCAGCTTCATTCCTCAGTATTATAGAAAGATAATGAACTCAATCTTCTACCTAACAAATCATTATCAGAAATAATATATATATAACATTTTAAATGTCCTAGTAAAGCCATGTGAAATCCCGTTGTTCACAATGAGACCTTTTGTAGCACTAGAGTATAGCAATAAAGCCCCTAATCCTTCCACAGGAATGACAGTTTTATCTGTCCCTATTACTGTTTCTCCTTTTACACTTATATACTTCTAGATTAAA
>VZTU01017662.1:0-29108 GCA_013400835.1 Zapornia atra | reverse complement strand
GAAGAGGTATTTATATACACACTTTAAACCATAATTAATCTTGTCATCTGTGGTGTCACTCATAAGCACACAGTGATATGTGTGTTTGTCTGCCTTGCTGGCTAGGAGAAGAAGGTAGGTACAACTTCCTCTTAANTAGATTAAATGAGATTTTTCTATAGCAGAGTCAGGTTTGTAGCGTTGTTACAGGCTTGTTTTCATATACAAAGGCAACGGAACAACTGTGATGTTACCACTGCTAATCACATAAAGGTTTTTAGAACAGATTAATTTTGATGCATTATAACAATTTTTTGTGAAACTACTAATCTGGGGAGAATCCATTACTTAGCAGTGGTTTACCCTTCTCTCTTTTATTTCTTTTTTATGAATGTTGCAAAAAGAAAAATAGACTAGTTTTGCTGACTTTGGCTTCACAATACTCTTGTTATTCGGAGCACCTACCCTGTAAGCCACCAAACTGCATGGAATTAGGCTGGCCGTGCTTTGAATAATTCTGTGTTTAGAGAAGTAGATATGCATATGCACACCAAATTCAGGTAAAAGAAAGTGTCACACTTTCCATTCAGTCAGTTCACCGATGAAATCGTCATAAACATTTTAGAGCCAAGTGTTTAGCAACCTCTAGCTTTACAGATAATAGGAATAAGCACAGGATGCTAGGTCCTGGTGTACTCATGCCTTAACAGTTAAAGTCAAGCTGGTGCAGTTTCCCTAGTTATGACGCATTTGGCAGTAATGCAGCATTTCGTAGGCCTTTCAGTTAATTTTGTATCATCAATGAAGCTTAACCAAAACATCATTCCTGTTTCCAAGAAAAGGATATTTAGCCAGGCTGACAGTCATCCAGACGTGCTTCTTGGCATCACCTTCTACTTCTTCCTCCTCCTCATTTATAGTGTTCAATGTACTTTGCCTCTGGAGAGGCATAAGCATTAAGGATAGATATCCATGGGACTGATGTTTATTCTTTTCAGCAAGATGCCAGACAAGGGATAACTAATAAAGTTGATGGCAATATGAACCATGTGATAAAATGTATGTATTTCCCTTATGTCTTGCTTCACTTTCCTTACTACTCTCTTCCTGTTCTTTTTTCCTTTCTCCTGACATTTCCTTTGTTTCTGTTCTCCAACACTCCATTGCCTTCATTAGCTGTAAATGATAGTAGCATCTAACAGTAAAACATGACCAGGTTTAACTTGTCAGAGACCAGATGCTACAGACAATTGTGGTGCTTCCATTCGCACAAACAAGGCAAGTATGGCACTGCATCCTGAAATCTGGTCAATACTTTACCCCACTGCTTCCACCTCTTGAATCTGGCGCAGAGATTGCTGTAGGAGGTTAGGATACAGCCTTAGCTAAGGCATATTCAGGTAAATTTAGTCTTTTGTCTCTCTTGACTGCCCAAAACTTTGGCCCGAGCAGGCAAAACTGCCAAACATGTAAAGCTAAACCTACAGGAAGTGCTCTGTGTAGGATTTGTACAGTGCTGCCCACAATAGTTTACTGACCCATGGGGTGCTAGATACTACTGAAGAACAAATAAGCTGATACTAATGTGTCTGACTTTCCATGACAGTGGATACTCGACATCTTCAGACAAAGCAAGTTCACCTTTGACCATAACTGTTGAGCTTGTAATTTTATTTAGTGTATTAAGCCCAGCAGCACACTATCCTCAGGAAACACTGATACAAAACAGCTTTACATAGGCTGAAAAGCATATGTAAACCACCAGAAAACTATTTATGCTATGGTTAGTAAGCTGGGAAATTCTTACCAACAAGTCTATTAATAATTAGACCGATTGTATAATTCAGTTTGACACTGGCTAAAGAAATTAAATTTGAAAATTTCTTTCCTTTCTGTTCCTTCCAGTATTTTTGGGTGAAATACTGAGTGAAGGAAATTGCAGATGCTCCAAAAGACTCAAAGGGGAGAATGTCTGACCTACCCAAGCATGTGAGAAACTTAACACGACGGACAGGTAGTAAGTCAGTACACTAGCAAGCGGGAAGGGAAGATGATGTAAGCAGCCTTTTCAGAATCAAAATTCTAAGATTCTATTGCAAACATTGCTGAATGGGCATTAGTGTGCACACTGCATTCCAGCAGGGCTCAATATCCCAGGAGTTTAGGGATTTACTAACCTTTATGACCAAGGAAGCTTGAAAGTATTTGGCAAAAGATTATTTACAGTATTTGCATGTTTTCTGTTGGGAACAGTATCATTGGCATGTTCTAATTAACTCTGACTTCTTGGCTACTACATTATTTGCTCCTGTGGAAAAGACTCTTAACTGATTCTACTGCAAAATAAATTGTTCTGAATTTGGGACTGGGTCTGCTCTGTTATTTTAGCCAGATATTTCTTCTTTATCCTGTTTGAACTGCAGTGCAGTTGTGTCAGTGAATAATGGAAAATAAAATTCCTCTATGACATTTCACTATTTAAATAATTTTCTCTCTGTCCATAGTAACTCCTTTCTTTATTCACTTTTCTTGAACCTCTGAAAAACAGAGAAGAAGCAACAGTTCAGAACTCAACTAAATACCTTTATTTATATTTGCCTATCTCATGATTTGCAATGGAAGTGTTTGCAAGTTTCTTCAAGGCAGAACATGGATACTTGAAGCAACACATTCTAAATCAATCCACAGGTCTTTAGGGGTTTTTTAAATTTAAAACTTAACTGATCAACTTCAAAAAGCAAATATAGATTAAATATTTCATATATATGTATGTGTGTGTGTGCATATATTGCATGTTTCTCAGAATTTCACAGGCAGAGAAAAAGAGTAAAATTCACCGAATGAATTATTCTTTGCTCTTTGTTCTGTGAGAACTTCCAAGAGACTGACAGGAGCAGAAAAATAATTTTGCTAATAACCTCACTTTTTTTTTAACCTTTATTTCCCCAATAATCTTCTATTTCATCCCAAATACTATTATACATATTTACAGGTGAAATAAAGAAGTTTCTTTAAAAGACTCAAGCTAAGAAGGATGGGGTTTCTGAGGCTTCTCTGTTCTGCTAGACACAAGAAACCTCCTGAATGATGCTTGACCACTTACAATATTAAGAAAGCTAAGCCAGAATTAAAAACACAAATTAAAAGTCAAAAGTCTAAGAGATAACCTATAGAAAGGGATGTCAGAAGTATAAGAACATTACAGAACTTGTAACCTAAAATACTGTTGTAAACAACAGCAAACAGCACTCGTTCATTTTTTGTAGCTCGGTAGACTAACTCACAGACTTTCCTCTCCCCATCATCACTGCTTTCTTCCCCTCACTAAATGTGCAAGTAGATTTTGGCAAATCAACCAAACCCTCTTCTTTTCTTGTCTTCTATGTTAAATTAGAGATTTCTCATTTCAGTAAAATGGCTGGTAAAAGGCGGGTTTCATCATACACTGAGACAAATCTGAGTCTTGAAATAAACGGTCAGTACTAGTTTTCTTTTTGTAAGAAATAGAACAATGATAACAAACCACAAATCACCAGCTGGCAAGGAAGCAATCAAATATGCCAAGCAGACCTTGCAAACTATATCAGACGTTTCCTATGCTCAAAGAAACCCCCTAAGAGTAAGACATTTGTTGAGAAATGCTGTACATGATACTGATGAGCAGATTAAATACATACAGTAAAACTATCTTTAGAACTGTGTAAAATATCCAAGACCTCTATTCACTTCAGCTGGAAAAAATATAGGAAAAAACACTAACAGGTTTTCTTTTCTTTTTTTTTTTTTTTAAAGGGAATCTTACCATTGCAGTGTAGCTGGAGTTGAGTGTGGTTTTGATGCTCTATTATTTTCTTTTTCCTCATCTGTTAAGAAACAAACAGCAACACAAAAAATAACATTATTTCAGTGGGAATTGCTCAGGCATTTATGAACTCGTAAGGAATTATTTGATGAAAAAATTCCTCTCAAGTGCCAAAGCTTTCTCAAAATATTGGCTAAATTGGGGAAATGTAAATAATGATATTCCCTAAGCCGGCATCTGTGCATACTGCTTAAGGCAATAAACCTTGCAAATATCACTGATAGCAGGAGCAGAGTAGTGCTTAGGAATAATGACATTGTAAAGGATAAACTTTTATATATTAATATTAATATATATATATTAAAAAAAGACAACTCTTAGACCTCTAGCAGCATGTCAGAACATAAAAACACTTTTGCCTGCTTTAAGGGAATAGTGGCCTTACCCAAGTTTTATATTAGATGAGGCATTTAACCTTACGGGGTTCCTCTACTGTTGTGATCCTAACATATGATATGTACTAAATATTTATAAATTAACAAACAATAATTCTGAAAAAAAAATTGGAAGTAAAAACATTCTATTCCTAAAAGCATTTTATTCCTTTTCAGATAATTTTTCTGACAATATTCCTCAGAAACTGTTTCCAAGGTAACTCTCTGATTTGCCAACTTTCAAAACATTTGAATAAAAGATGAATAAAGATAATTAAAATAAAACTCTTTAAAATACTGTATTCTTCCTAGTTCACATCAGTTCTCTTGAAAAATTTTAAAGTACGTATAGAATAATTCCTATTAAATAGTGATTTGGAAAGCATATAAAGCATTCCTAGGTGAAAATTGGAGTTAAGCACAATCAGCATCTCCAGAAAGGTATTCTTTGGGAAACAGTGTTGTATCAAAAACAGTTCGATATTTTAACAACTTTGTCCCTGATGAAAGCTCTGAGTGTAGGAAGCTTTGATATCTAAACATCAAAATAAACCACTGCACCTTCACACCACCCTGCAACTTTCATTTCTTCATACAATTGATTTTTAAAATTTATTTAAATGAGCTTTTAGGATGCTGACTCTTAAGTGAGCTGTACTATCTTCCCTGAACATCAGATCATGTTGGAGGTATTTTGTGCAGTCCCAAGAACTGATGTACACAAATAAACCCCACTCTGGAAAACTCCATAATCAGCCCTCACACCACAGTATTTCTTCCATTACATATAGGGCAAGTTGTGTTCACAGAACAACCTTTAACCTGTGAGGCTGGTCCCCTGAATGTCAGGGAAATCCAGATTTACAGTTACCCGCAGACACTGCACTATGCAGCCCCTCTTCTGCATCTGCATGACAATAGGCCTCTAATTATTGGACTGCACACTTCTTCCTGCCTTTCAGGGGCCCGCTTTTATTCAGTACATAGGACCAACATACACATTTCAAATCACTTTTAAATTGTGGTTTTCATTTGGTTTTCCTAAACAAATGGTAGGCACGCAACAAACCTTCGACACACAGGGCTTGAATGCTGAGTAACTGAGGCTGCCGCAGGCCACTGATGCCCAACAACAGCCCTCAGCCTTGCCGGTGGCGGGACAAACACCATCTCCTTAGTGGGAGGCAGAGACATGCAGCACAGATTTAAACCACTGGATAGATAAAATATTTGGGGCTGTCCCCTCGCACAACACCGACTGTTTTTCTCTTCCCATCCTTAACTGGCAGCACAGACACTCCAAGACCATGCCTGACTCCAGCCTTCCCTGAGGAGGAAGGAGCAGCCATGTCTGCCTTGCTCTGAGGTGGGAAGAGTCTGCTAGTTCTAGAGTTCACACTTTTCCAGGAAACAGAGAAAAGGGACCCCAGCTCAGAGGTGGGAGAGCGCCTGGTGGGAGGGCAAGTGAGCCCCCGCAGGGAAGGCATGCAGTCATTTTCAGATGGCCTGACCAGAGCTCAGTCCAGTTCTGCATCCTGTGGTGACTTCCGTCATGCCAGCCAGGGAAAAAATAGGCTCAGGACACAGAGGAGTTATAGCAGCAAACTGGGCTTGGGGCACAGAGGCTGCTGCAGCTTCCTTCACCTGCCAGCAGCCAGGTGCCTCACAACCATTCCTGAAGTAAAAGTGAAAGGGGACTAGTTATGAACGCTACATCTCAACAAAGCATTTCAGGGGGTAATGTGCTGGCAGAGGGCAGGTAGGGCTGTCCCCTGATTTAGTAATTAAACATATTGCTGGCCATCATGGGGTTGGTCAGGCCTCCCCAAACGGGACCCATTACACAGGGCACTGCAGCACCTTTCTCCAAACCAGAGGGAGTCAGGTCTTTGCTGTTGTGGGAAGGGAGACACCACAATGAGGTACAGCTGCCAAAATTGCCACCTTCAGGTATCAGCAGCATGTGAGAGCTCAATCCTCCTCCTGGGCCACACCATTGTCTTGTTCAAATTAAGGTTATTGCTTCTCAGGTGAAAGTCATCCATTCTCTCAATCAGTAGTTTCTCTGTCAGTGTCAAAGCCTACCAGTCACTGGTTTAAGTTCAGGATACAGTTGGCTTCTGCCTCCCTGGAAGTTGCTAGGGGGGTGAAAACTGGAAAGTCTGAAAGCCACTAACCTAAATAACCCTTTGTCTAACTACGGTGGAGAAATCCTGAACATTTGTCTGTGAAAACATGAGGTAATACTCCCCCTCCCAGAATAAAGCTTTATGTTTTCTTTCTTGATTTAAAGGGGTTAGTATCCAAAGCTCTGTTACTAGATGGCTTTCGTCTGTGCTAACAAAACTTAATTTTCCCCTGGATATGTGACACTCTGTCAAGCATCAAGCCAATACCTAAATTATATTAGACTCTTGACACCCCTTCCATCCCTCCCCCAGCTGTTTTTCACTCACATTAAGAGCAAGCACCTGTGAGCAGTTGCTTTACCTAACCTGCCCTCAGACATACTACAAGTTAGCCACAGTCAGCTCCTTCCATGTAAGTATTTAACATCACAAACTAACAATAAAATCATATGCTGCAATTTAAATCTCCCTCTTTAGATATGTTTGCTTCCTGGGGTGCATCCTGGGGCTCCTTCTTCAAGGCTTTTCAACACCATCCACTAATGGTCCCTTAAAACCAAGGAGAGTAATGGACTTTGAACTTATTTTTAAAAAATCTTTATGCACCATTTCCATCAAAATATTCCTATTGAACTGTTGGATTTTCAATAAAACTACATTTTTCACATTTGTCTCCCTCAAAATCAGATCTCTCTATAAGAAAGCAGAACTTTTTATGTTGGCTGTTTTTTGCCAAAGAACCATCTGCTATCCAAAATGGTTTTCATGTTCACCATGTGTTGGCTGAACTATTTATTTTTAGAAAACTTTCACTTTTTATTAAGTAGATGGAAAGAAATGCACATGGTATAGGAATGGGGGGGACGTAGAAATACAAACTTTCAGTATTACATGTCGTAGCACTTTATTCTACCTTGTATAGTTTAATTATCTCATTAGATAATTGACTAGCAGAACATAATAAATATCCCTTTTCCTTTTATTTTAGTTTGTAGCAAGGCACTTAAAGGCTTCCTTATTGAGCAGGGAATGTTTTGTGACCTTGACTCAGGTCTGATTTCAGATCTGTTTGCACAGCATGAAAGAGGTTAGCAATCTCCTCAGAGAGACCCATTTGCAAGGATCAGATCTAGTGTGTCCACACAAGGATTTCAAGGAGAGGTGTCTTCAAGGTACCCAGGTAGGTAGGAAACCTGATATGTATCCCAAGTTGAATGCAAGCAATAGATTAGACAGTTGAGAGTAAAACTCTCAGCACCAAAGAGGCCTTCAAAGAAATTCTAGCAAAGTAGTATTTCTTGGCTCCCAGAGATATCAGAGTATGTTTTTCTTCCCAAGCTCCATGAAAGTTTCTTTGGTAACAGCCCTATTTTTCTCCTTTCAAAATTCTGTTTCAAAGCCACCAGAAGAGAGTTCTGTCTGTACCTTGTGCATATGTTTCTGGCTTTTCCTGAACTCTCAGTAGTATTCTCTAACTTCTGCTGTCTGGCTTTAGGTCCAGCTGAAGGGATTTTCTTACTTCTTGGAGCAAGACATGGGGATAATAGGAGCTATGCTCAGCACCTCTTTAAGCATGTTGTCTTCAATACACTTGTGGAACATCCGCAGAGTGAAGACCCTGCATTAGTACACCTTTTTCTAACAAGTCTGTCATAACTAAAGTGGAGTTAAAGCTCTGCTTTCCTCTGTGGAGCTAAAAGTCCCATACTTTCCAGTGCTGCCTGCATGTGTGTCCAAACCATTAAGGAGTAAGCACGTTATTAGTAGCTTTATATGGACAAAATCCTTCCCTTAGTTCAGGTAGCTCCAAACCTTTCAGAGGAACTTCGGCCCCACAGTCCACATTCTGAGTTTTCTTAAAAGTGGTTTGCTCTGAGCTAAAATTAAGTGATAGTAAGAATCTACTTTGTTTCAGACATGTTGCCATAAATACTGTTCAGGCTCATTAGCATGTATTTCATGCTTTTAAAATATTGGGATTTTTTAAAACGCTCTGACAAACGTGGGAGCATAGTTCTAATTGAGTAGTTACAGTTGGAAAAGGAAGAATTTCCTGCAAGGAAACTTTCAATGAAATCAAGTAGCTCTTTTCTAAAGATTTTTTTTTTCCAGTGGAAGAACAAGAAGTTTAGTTCAAACAAAAAAAGAAACTATTAGATAAATCTCCTGTTTCAGCAAGTTGGAACACAGATTTTGATTACGAATTTTGAAGTACAAAAAGTAGTCTGAATCTTTTTTTCTCACATGAACTGTCTACACATTCACATTTCTGAATATGCAAGGAAATTGGGACAAGCAATCCTTCCACTTCATCATGTAAAGTCATGACTCCTTCCCCAGGGAACTGAAGTTGAAATATTCATAATCCTTGGATTGTATTCTTCCAGACCCCTATTTCAGTTTGGAGAATCTGGCTGTCCTGGATTCAGCTCAAAACACTGGCTCAACACACAGTACATAGGAAATGTTGTGGTTGTTTGTGGTTGGGGTTTTTTTAAATTATTAGATATGAGGTTGTACCATTCCCTCTTCCTGTGGATCTTTTGACTAATAGAGTGTGGAAATAGTGGAAGGAAAAATGTTGAAAAACCCTAAAACTGAAATAAAATGTACCTAGAATTTTTGTATTAGAGTGTGAAAGCTGTGTTTTGGAAGTGATCATTCCAAGAGAGTAAGAAGCACCCCAAGAAGAAGAGACCACAGGAATCCACAGCTGTGAGTCATTGCTTCTTTTCACAATGTAATGCAGGTTCAAGAGGCCTGGAGGTGTCTGGGTAGGAATAGAAGATTGTAGCCTGAGTGGTTCTGTAGCATAGTCCTCCTATAGAAAAGGCAATCGGCAAAAATATTACTCTTGTTCTAAAACCCTATGAACTCTAAAAAAATCTGGGGAACAAAAGTCACAATGCTGAGTAACAACATTAACAGTTGAGAGTGCAAATTCTTGGTCTTCACTGGATGCAAGTCCAAAAATACCCAACCCCAGAGCAACCCCAAAGCCACATTTTCTCTGGTAAAAAGTTCAACCAACAGTTCCCTAATGTATTTAGAGACACAAAAATAAGTAATCAAGAGAAAGATGGATTATTGTCTCCTGCAGTTTGTCAGTGTATGACAGAGACTGGCCCAAGAGTGACACCATGATTTGGAAATTTCTTTGTTGGTGTATGGACACTGTTAATGTTAGAAAGAACTCATGGGCTAGAAAAGAGCACATAATACAATGATTCCTAAGGTGAAACTTGTGGTTAGTTCTGGATTTCACAGATTATTGGTCTTCACCTCCAAAACCAAGGATGACTTTTCACGTGGATTACTTTTCTTATCTGCACTGCAGAAATGCTGGTATCAGTGCAAAGGAAGCATCAGAAAGTACTAGCTATTAAGAAAGAAGCTAGATGAAATCAACCCTCACTCTCATTTGGTTTTCTGATATATACTGCAACAATATCCTCTGCACACAAATTATTTTATATATTTATTTTATCAGTTCTACGTTTGCCACCTTTCATCATCATCGCTTGCCCCTTAATTCCAGTACCAGAGGACAGAATTAACAACCATCCTATTTTCTCAGTGCCACAGTCTGAAAAACTGCTCTTGTTAACCCATGTAAGTCCACTTCTTACTGTCCCTACGTATGTGGAATTTTCCTCATGCTCGCATTTAAACTGAAAGCACACATAGAACAAGCTACCGCTAGTTTTGCTACAACCTATTTAGGCTAACATACCCAGAACAGAACATAGGAGGAGAGCTATTAATATGAGTTTTTAAAATATAGCTAGTGGTGCTAAATAATTACCTTGACAATACCATCTCAAACTGTGACTCTTAAAGAAAAGCTCACTAAAGTTAATAAGGTTGAATCCTGAATTTAGATGTGTGTCTGAAGCCACATCTCATTCATTACAGCTTCTTTCCATTGCTTTCTCAGTACCATCACCTGAGTGAAATGAATTTCATAATTCTCACAAGTTCTTGTGAAATGCAAATAAGCAAGCAGATTTTATTTTTTTGCATTCACTACAATTTTAATTTAAACTAATTTCTAATTCCTTAATTTTTAAAAGCAAAAAAATTCCCGAAAGTGTCCAAGCTTTATTTTCTGTCATTAAGGCTTCTTAGCCACTGTCCTTAGCTTAGGAGTCATGAATAAAATCTCCTTTTTCCTTCCGAAGACATATTGCCTCAAAAGAGAACCTTGGACAAATAAGGGTAGGGCCCCAATATACCAAATTCTGTGATCCACTAAAACATTGTGCTGCAAGGCACGTAATTTTACTGTGACATCACAATAAAATAATTCTCTTAAAATGCAAAAAACATAAAAGGGGGATTCAGCAATTAAAAAATAACTAAAAATACATCTTCTAAACTTACGTGCTTGAATATTATAAAAATGTGAGTCTTTCTGAATTAAAGAATTCAGCATTAATATGAACTAACATGAAATACAGAGAGGAAAACTAGCGTTAAGAGTATTTTGCTTTAGGCAAATTAAGTAGAACAGAAATTGCATAAACAAGGAAAATTGGTAAACTAAAAATTGTCTTACACTTTTAAAAGGAAGCAATTAGGTTAAAGTATTTTGTGGTCTTTTTAATTACCTGTGTTTCTTAAAAAATCGAGATCTACAGTTATAACTAGAAGAAAAAAATAACTATTTTAAAATCAGCTAGATTTAGAATCGCTTCCTATGACTAAAATGGAAGCAATATCATGATTTAATATATGATTTTTAAAATATTATTTTTTAAAATTCTTAACGTGAAAAATGTATATGTATTATTTTATATAGTTGTATTGAAAAGCAGCACCTTTTTTTCCTGTGTTTCAACCACATGGTGTTCACTAGTGAAAAGAAAAACAGATGGTTTTACTCATGAGCTAATACTTTCAGCACATTTTAGAGGTCATCCAACCTTTACTTAGTGACACACAAATTCTTCTGGTTGTTTTAACTAATAAATACTATTACATCCTTTTAAATAAAGCAAAATAGGAAATATTCCAGAAAAAGAAACAAAAACAAAACCAAAAAAACTATTGGATGTGTCAAGTGAGTTGCCTCTTCAAATTATAGAGCACTAAAAATATCACCAAGATGTAGCAACATATAGCAGGAAATTAGCACTCTGACTAAGTTCACACTCCTTTTAAATGAATGACAAGTTACTTACTTTCATCGTTAGAAACATTCCCCAGAGAGGTGTGACTGGAATAACGTTTGTTTTCACTTTCATTGAGACATCGTTCAATCCAACTCTCTGCAAAAGAACAAAGATGCTCTTTTTTTGTGTTTGCCTTTGCATAAAAAATAAACTTCCAACATATAAAGCCAAATAAAGGCCCAGTTTTCAACAGATGGTGTTCTCTAGCATTTCTGTTAAAACACACTCAGTCTGAAGTTATTTAACAAGAAAATCCTTTCTTGCTTCCAAACCTAGCTGTTGCTTTTTAGTTTCATTTTTAGTTCATCTGTTATTAAATGACAGAGGCTGAAACACATGCATATAACAAAGCTCCTTGGGATATTCTCTCCCCTCCCCATTACATGATTCATTAAAAAAAAAAAAAAAAATCCCTCATGTGGGCAACTGAAACATGAAAATTGCATTAATTTCTAAGTCTTAGTCTGCCAAAGGCTTATGTACTCAAGTATTTCCACTGGTTTTGAAAGGACTTTTCATATGTGTAAAACCAACATGAATATGAATTTTTGTTACAGTGGCACTCAAACTGTGCTCTCTGAAGTTCAGTCCTACAACCCCACTCACCCTGGTGGGGTCCCAGGCCCTACCAAGGCCTGTTACAAGTCCGACATAGCAAGTCAAGTGGCCACCAAACTACTCAAACCTTTCTCCACGACAGTTACTCAACCATCAGACGAGGTACAGCATTACATTGATTTGACTCTGCTGTTCCTTTGTTGAAGCTGTAACATACATCCCCTCATGACTTTAGAGGATACACCAGGCTCAGCAGAATTTGCTGTTACAGGTCTTCAGGGCAAAAGTTACACCTTCCTATCTGTTTCCTTGAACAAAGTATGAAATACGAGTCCTTCAGTTTGCCTGGAGTCCATGGATATTGCTACAATAGACTGACCTTTGTCATGAGATTATTTTTCAAGGGGACGCATGTGGGCAGGAAGGAACCTGAGCTCCCTGTGGCCAAAGCAAGGGGAAAAAAGAAGGGATAGGTGGGAAGGCTGCAAGGTAACCCCCCACATTACAACAGGAAACAACCCCACCAGGCAGGCAGGTGCACAAGAAATAAGGGGAATGAAGCCTGGCTGTGAGCAAACTGCCAGAGCCAAAACCACGTTCAAAGACACAGAAATGGCTGCAGATTCCTTTCCATAAGCTGCTCCCCAAGCACATAGGGCTACCCGCACAGCACAGTCACCAGCCTGGCAGCCAGAGGAAGCCCATTGCAGCAGCAGGCTTGAAGGGAGAGCAGAAGCCCAGTGTTTTGAGAAAGCTGCCCATCTATTTTATAGAAGGTAAAAGTTCGAATGACTTCATTTTAGCACTAGATGCCAATAAACAACTACGTGGATAGTCACAGCCAAACGCATCCTGCAGAAAAAATGCTTTTTCTCTCCAGACAGTTGTACAAACTCGTGTGTGTTCCCCTGTATGCACACTCTGGTCTGCCACACAAATAAAAAGCATCTGCATAGGACTTTAGAAAGTTCTGTCAGAGTTGATTTCCAGGCCGTGCCATGAGACTCCAGGTGCTGTTCTCCTGTGCACTTCTAGTGAAATCTAGAAGGCAGTGTAAGAGCTCCAGGCCATTCCCTTCCCTCTGCCTGTTTGCCCACGGTAAACACACTGCAGAGCTGCTTTCACTGGTACAAGCGTCTTCCTCATTCACCATCAAACTGCCTTGTACTTATGGAGCCTCACAACCATGCTGTCTCTTCTTTATAGCCTGTGTCTTTGAGAAACTGCCTTGATAATCCACAAAAATAACTCTTGTGAACAGATTTCTCAGGATATTTCTTCTCCCATCAAATTCAATGTGGCCTTGTATAAAAATCACTTTAAGGTTGCTGACACCGCAACTTAAAAACCTGCCAGCAAGGCCTGTGCTGTCTAATCTGTCCCTGCTCAGTTAGTAACCCACAAGCCTGCAGCGACTCTAACTTTGAGGCTTTCCTTTCTCATGCTGCTCAGCTGCATCGGGTGGGGGTGTATCACCTCCTTCTCTAAAGGCCAACACAACGAGATGGCTGCTTCGTGCCAGATTTCTTTTGCTGCCCTAAAACTGAGCTAATAGCGGCTCTTCTTTCCCATTCTAGTACTGCGAGCTGCAGGACAGGAGCTTGGATCTTCACAGATCACTGTGAGGTGAAGAGAAACTCGGTGCTGAGGACAATATCAGAGAGAGGTGCAAGAAGCCTGGCGAAAGATTACCCTACCTCCTCCTCTTTTCAGTGCACAGCCATGGCTGTATATAATTCCCTTGGCTCTGAGCCCAGCTGCAGGGAGTAAAAGCAAAGGCGGCTGCCATTAGCGCCAAGGAGAGACCGATGCCCAGCTCTGCCCTTTCTTTTCCTCCCAGCGCTGAGAGCTGGGAAGCTGGGATGCATCCTCTTCCCTCAGCAGCAGGGAACTGGCAGCAGCCATCTTTAGTCATGTTCCCTGCCTAAGTAATAGGGAAAAAAAAACTTTTTAAGTGCCACTGGGTAACAATTTTCACCATCCCTGTTCAGGTACCCTCTCAAATAACTGTGTATATTCCCCTTTTTCACTAGTAAAGCATGCAGTTTACACTGCAAATTACAATGTCTCTGGAGTAGGGTGCAGTTACTGTTTAATTATGTGCTGCAACTCCTTTGGTCCTGAATCACCCCAGTTCAGCTCGCTGCAGCCTGAGTCCCGCTTTGTCTTTGTGGCCTTGCATTTAAATAGCTGATAGAAATTCTTCAAGCCTGAAAAGATACATGACCTGTCTGGCAGCAAAGAATGAAGAAATCTAACTCTTTTTAGTAAAAATGTCAGGGAATTTATGGCAAATTTGACGAATTATTTGGTAGATGACAAAATGTGAAAGAAAAACAAAAACCCAACTAGCTATTTAAAGGCTGTATTATCTCATAAACTGAGTGATGTAAGTATAAATAAATATTAATAAGTAGATATTTTTTAATGCTGTATAAAGAAAAAAGTTTTTACAAAGCTTTATACCTTCAGGCATTGAAAGAAAATACAATCACAGTTTTGCCAAAATTGAAAACATTCCCTTCAGATTGCAGATATAATAGCACCTGCCTAAAATAAAATAAAAATATAGAGGCAGAGCAAATAAAAAGTCAAAACTAAGTAAAGTAAGTATGATTTTTTAAAAGTTCTTCCAGAGTTAATACTGGGTAGAGCCCTGCACACATCAAATGCTCTTGTCCGCACAGCACACGAGTGTACAACCCACTGTCTGTCCCAGGCAGTCCAGCTGCAGAGCCAAAAGAAGAGACCCATGGCTAACTTTTGGTGTCCCTAGTCTGAGGTTTCAACACTTGCTCCCAAGGCTGATGCCAATCACACCACACTGCTGTTCAAAACAGACATAGAGTCACACATTACAGTATGGAAGGTTTTATATTATTAAAGCCTAAATTATTGCACTTGGAGTTTACAAGCTTCTCATAGACAGGATTTCACATCAGCAACAGTCACAGAGTAAGGGAGAGTTCAGGTGGTGTTTAAGCAGAAGTGTGTATCAGACTTGATTACAATGATGAATTGTTAACATGACATGTAGAACCCCCAAATTTCTAGTGGGAGGTGCTTGTGAGAGCAAAAGAAAATCCATCCCATCTCATACATGGTGTATTTCTATTCCCTGAATTTTCAGTGCAGCCAAGTCTTAAGGCTCTTCCTCTCCCTGCTCCCAGGACTCCTTCCTATACCTTACCCTCAGTTGGAGCAGCACAGTGGTTTGAGCAAAGATCAGGAACCAAAAAACATCCAGGCAAAAGAAATCAACTAATTCATACATATTAGTAAAATGTAGGTAGCCACATGCTGATAACTCTGTATTGTGACACAATACAGAAGCTATTACAATCTTATTAGCAAAGAATGCATCTAAGGTGTATTAAATAGTGTTTTGAAGATAGACATATAGTATAGGACATATTTAATTTTGCAGGGATCAAAAGGGAATTATAATGAATCACACAACTGTGTCACTCCACCTTATAATTTTTAAATATCATTTTATACACCACTAACTACAAATACATTGTATCTTCTGCAGGATTCCAACATGAGGGAAAGGAGATATTCATTCAAATTACAGTAATTTTTCCAGTGTCAATCTTCTGACAGAGTAACTTGTCACAACAGAAACAAAAAATATAAAGTGTTCCAATTGAAGTGCTGAAAGATGGATTAAACATAACTATGGAACTCCTTCTGGCCCTCATTTCACCTCTCTTCTTTTTGGTCCTAATCTTGCTAGGACTGACACATCCACTGAACCTCAAGCGTGAGAGTATTCCTTTTGCATTAAATGAGTCCACCACACATTTAACAACAGAAGTTTAAACGGAGCTTGTTTTCAAGAGTAGCCAGAACAGAGGCCTGCATGGCTTTTCCTAATCCCCACCACAGCTCTTCCCTTCGCACCAACAAGAACATTTTTATTGTTACGGTTCTTCAACCACCATGCTGGGAAGGCAGTCCTGGGACTCCCAAAAAGAGAGACAAACACATGAAAGCTTTTGACAAATTATTTTGACACACTGTCTCCTTCAGAAGGAAGGGTTTGCCCCGGGAAGACATGTTTGAAAGACTTCTCCCTACAGACCTTCATTTGAGATGAGAGGATACAGCAGAGGTGCCTGCATACTGCCAGTATGTTTAATGAGATAATTACTCTGTCTTGTTTGTATAATGGTTATTGGCTTAGCATATTTGCTGCCCAGAACAGAACGCACTCCTTGCTCCCACATGTGCACAGCCATAGCGAGAGCAGTATGAGAGCCACCTGGGCTCTGCTCTGCCGAGGGAAAGAGGAGGTAGGGAGGGGAAGAGGAGGTGGGCCTGATCCCAGCCAGCACGGGCTTCTACAGCTGCTGTCCAGACAGGAGTAAGAGTTGCTACAGTATTAGCACAACCTGTAATCACAGCCTCTTCTGGCCTTTGAGAGACACCATGTCCTCCTTAGCATCCAAGCAGGATGACAAAAGCAGCTGGAGGAGCTGTGCTACACAGCCAGGATGTAAGTGTATGGGAAGTGAGTGTACCCAGAGCTGCTGGCTGCAGCCCTGTGGGCATGTCTGTGCGTCCTGAAAGGAGATTAAGAGATTTCACAGGCAAATGAAACTCTGTGGTCACCTAATCCAAGCTGTATTTTGCCTCACCTCATTACCTTGCAGTGGTACTAACTGCACTGGCTTTCCCCAGTTATCCTCTGATAGGGATGCAGTTGTATCAGGGGCATAATTGTGAATCACTAATTTTTACTGAAATTATATGAGAATCCTCATGATCTAGAAACAGTCAAGGCTTTGTGGTAATCACCATATGCTTATTTCACCGCAGCCCTAGCTGTTGCACACCCATCCCTCTCATACACCTTCAGCTCTAGATTAGCTCCCATACTCCAAATTTTAAAGCACTTTGCCAACAAGCATGACAATTTACCTAGTGCTCTGTGCAGGGACCAGCAATACTTCCACAGACGTTTGCTTGTCACTGAAATAGAGCTACCTCTGGAATAAGAATTTGAGATTTTCCAGGACCCAAACTATTGCCTGAGCCATGCACCAACTTTGATGGTGCAGCTGCAACAGTCTAGATCCTTATTTCTATTTACAGCTGCTCTTGTAATTTTTCCCCAGTTTCTCAAGGCAGACATAGAAAAAAAGTAGAAAATAACTGTGAGCAAAATATAGATAATGCAAATAAAAAGGGACCACCAAATTTTTGTGGATTCACATGAGAACCTGTTGGAAAAATGAAGTTATGACAGACCCAATTTTACAGGTCCTGTGACAGAGGACAAACTCTTGTCATGCACATCGAGTCTTAGCACCCTCCTGAGTTATTTGTTTGCTGCTCTCAGAAGGTAGAGTTACTCATCTCTTCTTCAGCATCTCTTTGCCAAGGGTCTCTGTACTAAGCTGGCCAGCAATGCTGCCTTGCTGCTCATCTGAGCTGTTAGGGCAAGAGAAAGTCTTTGCAAACAGCAGATTTAGCAGGTAAAAGAGTAGCTCAGCAGGCTGACTCAAGGTCATGGAACCTCCTGTTCTCCCAGTTTCCTAGCCCATGGTACTAACCAGATATGATATCAATCACAAAATCTTTCAGTGGTGTTGATGGGATTATATTCTATATCTTTTCTTTTTTTAGGAAAACCATCAGTGCTCTGACAGCTTCTTCTACTCTGTCTCAGAATAAATGCTGAGGTCTGCAGATTTTTTCTCTGCAGATTTTGTCTTGCAGAACATGGTCTGAGACACCACCACCCAATAAACCCTCTCTTCATGCTGTTGCTGTGGCACCATTGCTGTGGACAGAGAACTTCTCACCTCTGTGGCTGCTAAATTCATAATATCCAAACAATCTGCTTTGAGGACCCCTCGGTGTGCTGCAAACCCAACCTCTAACTAGGTCTCTCAATACTACTTCCACATGAATGAAAGTAAAGAGAAAAACGAGCCAGTACATTCAATATTTTCTCTGGTGAAAATGAAAACTGAACGTTATAACACTTCAGTGTCTCGGATCAATTGGTCACATCAACCTAGAAGAGAAATCACAAGCTTTAAACAGTCTCTTAAAGATAAAAGAGAGTATCCCTTTCTGTCAGGGGTAATGATAAGGAGATAAAACTGAAGTTAGACCCTCAAACTATTAAAAGCCTGCTCTAGCACCTGTTGCACATCACCTGCTCTGACTGGCAGCAGAGGATTTGTGTTCTGAATCCCTCACTCCCCTTGAAGTTCAGCACTGCTGGTTGTAGGTATGTCTGGGAAGTGTAACACCGCCGGACTGCTGTGAGAACTGGTCACAGCAGCACATTTGATGCTTTTCAAGAACCACACTGTTTAAAAGTGAGCAAACAAAGAAACAAAAATGCTTTATCTCTGAAACCTCAGTCTACTGTAAAAACACAGCCTGAAGAAGATCTCCTAGCCTGGCCTCTGCACAATGTTACAGGTAACTGTGCCCCTGTAACGTGACAGTGCTTGGCAGCCACTGGCTCCCATGGAGGGCATTAAACTACCAAAATCAACTAAAATCGGGCAGAACAAACTATTAGGGACAGCTAAACACACACACACAGGGATCTTCTAAGATTGAGGCTTTCATAGGTGATATAAGCTCCCTCCTATCCATTGTCAAATGAAATGCTTGTGAGATCATACCAGGGCCATCATCCACCTGCTCCAATTAGTCCATTGCACAGACATTCCTCGTTCACAGAACAGCTCCTCTTTGACCATCAAGGTGGGCCTGCCACACAGAGCCTGGTTTTGCTCCTCACTGCCTCATTCAGTGCCATTGGCTGGCAAGGCACAGATCCTTCAGTCAGCGTGTGCGAGCTGTCAGGAGCATCTTCAGGCTCCACAAGAAATCATGCCAGTGTCCTCCTTGGTCCTGCATAGCCATCTTCTGTTCTTCCAAGAGACCTGCTCCTCAGGGATGAGAGTGACACATGGCTTTGGTGCAGATGGTAGAGCTGCTACCCTGACAAGCTGCCAGATACCTTGGTGCTTTGTTTGCTAATCTAACTTTTTAGTTCGTTTCCAACAGGGCAAAATGTCAGGCACTCTTCTTGCAGCCCTTTCTTTTGTTCTCATTTCTTGGCATAGAGTTCCCTTGGAACTACTTCAGGGTTAATGGATATTGGTCCAGGGCACTTAGTAGACATTGGCAGGGATGTTTTTGTCCTTTTTCTTTGATTTGTGATTCTGCTGAAGTATTATGAAATTCACCATGATATCATAAGAATGCAAAGAATGAGCTCTTTGCCATGTTTTCACTCCAGTTACTGATTTTCTGTTAACCCATTTGATAAGGTACAGTTAAAAATTTGCAGACTGTGTTTAAAGAGATATCACAAAACCCACCATAGTTCATAGTCCTTTAACTTGCCCAGAATACTCGGGTAAGAAAACTGGAATTTATGAGATGCTGTTTTCTTGTTACTCCATGTACTATACACAAGTTCATCTAAATGTGATACTTTGGCTGAAGTGCTGTCAACAATGTTCCTCATTAAGAGGCTGCATCCCAAATGTAAATTGAGCACACCCAGGAACCCTGGGATGCAAGATTCCCCTGCATATTGATTCTGGCATTTAGGGCAGCCTCCAACCTAGATCAGACAGTACTTCAAAGTCATACTTATTCCCTTTTCTGGAATCACATATCATATTTCTATTGCATTTCCAACTCGGCATGCGTGTTAATTGGGAGTAGCCATTTCCCTCTCCCAGTCACACACAGATGCTGGCTACCTTTTTATTTTGACACTGAAGCAGTTACCAGCCATTCAGGCTTCACCACGTTGAGGCCATTCCTCATTCAACAAGAAAGAGAATCTCACCTGGTCCAATTTCAGTGCAGCGATGTTTCCTCACATTCACCTAGGATTATTTAAGCTAGTTACGCCAAGATCTGACCAGTTCAGCTCTTACAGGGCATTTAACTTGCATAGGTGGGCAACATACAGCCAATCTTTTAATCAGTAAGATAATCACACATCACATGCTTTCCAAGCACCAACTCTGCATACTGCAAAGCGTACCCTTGTGCTTCTGCAACAGGATGTGTCAGAGATCTTCAGTCCTTCAGGGTCCGTTGTGGGAACCAGTGTAAACGGTATTGTTATCTCTGATTTATCCTCAGTCTTTCCTTCCAAGAAAATGCAAACATGCCCCCAGATTATTGCCAGTCCTCTCCCTGAATAAAGGGAGGTCTCTTGGTACCCTTTTTGCTCCAGATTTCATTAACTTCTTATGCTATAGAATTAACACGAGGCACATGAGGGCTCACAAGAGGACAACCTTCCCTTCTGGGTACCTATCACAACATGTCTTATGCTCCTACCTTACAGCAGACTCCGCTCACTAGCTCTTGGGTTAAACATTCCCGGTTGCTGCCATGGTACCTCACCTCACCAGCGTGCATGAGAAGACATGGAGTCCTCAAATCCTTAATTCAGCTCCACTTCACCAGTGCACAAGGCTGGAGTCATTTGGCTGAACAGGAAGTCTGTGACTTTACAAGAAATAAGATTTGCACCAAGTACCCATGAAATGCTTCCCTCTGCCTCAGGAGCCGATGGATCCAGCAGACAGGACAATTTGGCACAGGAATGGTAGCACATCAGTAAGACAGGCCCACAAAGATGACAAAAAAAAAAAAAAGATGGGAGATGCAAGAAATGCTGGCTGTGGGGGCTCAGAGAGGTGAGAGAAGGGGGAGAAGGCTGGTTGTTGGAAAGGGGATGAAAAAGGAAGGAAATCAAAAATTAATGACAAAGAAAAGTGCATGGTCAAAAATAAAGTATAGGAGGAAAGACTAACTTTAGAGAGGAGATTTTTTTTTTTTAAATTAGAAGAAAAGCCGTCAGCTCCTGAAAAAATAGGACTACGGTAAATATTTCTCATCAGAAATGGCATCCAGTCAGGGAGGCTGAAAGAACAAGAGAAATAGACACCTATGTGCAAAGAAAACTTGGGTGTCAGGGCGTAAACATAGCCATAAGAAAGAGACAATCACTTGACTGAAGAAGGGCTTGAATCAAAGGAACAAAATACTGTATTTACTCAAGTGGTGGCCACTTTTCCTCACCCTATGTGCATCTACTCCAAAGCTAGCCCTTGTCCACTACTGTCAAAGGATGTGGCCATTACGTTACTCACAACCATTTTTGTGGGGCAAATATGGCATTAACTAGATAGAAACAAATTTCTTTCAGGTCTCAACATGCACCTAGAAAATATATTTAAATCAAAACTAGCAGAGAGGACATTAATAAATCAGCGTAACGTGCTCCCACAAAGATTGGTACCTCTCAGAACTAATCTGTGTATACAGAGCAAGTATTTCATGCTATTAAGTTTACAGTCTAACCGTGCTTGTTGGAAAGTCTTCACTCAGGCCTGCTGTGCCTAGACTTACAGATTCATAAACCTTATATGAATTTAGTCCCTTCCACACTGTGTCTTCTCTCCTCTTAGAAAGTACTATGAAACTAGACCAGTGCTTTTAAAATGAGGAGCCTGGCTTTTCTGAGAAGCTTCCAGTCTCCACTGAACAATATGCAAAGCAAACTCAGGGAGGGAACATGAGAAAAAAAGAGAAGTCTTCTTTCCTCCTTTTTTTTTGCCTAAGACTCACCAAAACAAGAGTCTAGTATTGAATATTCAGCACTGAATACTAACTGCTCAATAGATGGTCTGTTTGCCGAGCTCAAAGTGGAAATGACCCAGCAAGGAGGAGAGGTGAACACGCTGCTCCATCCATGTGATTGAACTGCTCTGTAAATGCAGTCCTCCCCAGTTCTCCCCACCCCATTACAATGGGGGCCATTTGCCTCCCCTACCACAACTGGTTTTAAAAAAATGTTTGCATTAGTGGGGCCCCCACACCAGTATTGTCCCCATGACTCTGTGTTTAAGGGAGGAATGTCAGCACCAACACTGGGAAACCTGTGCTAGCCAGTTGATCCGACCGGTGGGATCTGTTGTTGCCACTGCCTGGGAGGACGGCTGAACAGGGAGCCGTTAATGGAGGAGCAGAGCTCTGCCCTGTTGGGTGTCCGACCTCCCAGCCTGCACAAGGCACGGACTAAATCTCACCCGGCAGACGCCTTGTTCTGCCGTAGACCTCAGAGGTCCCTTCAGCGCTCCTCCTCTGGGTTAGTGTGTGATGGTGTCACACCGTGAGCGCCCAGGAGGCCCAGCTGGGCCACAGGCTGGCGTGCAAACACAACACACCATTTAGCAAACGTGTCATTTGCACACAGACTCTCATAAGGACAAATTTTCCTCAATAATTAAAATATAGCTCATTCCACCCCTGACCCTGACAGGCCCACAAGCAGCAGCCTTTTACAAGCACAAGGCACCTGCCATGCTCAGCGTGAGAACTCCCAGCCTGGCTCTCATGCCACGTCTGTCCCCAACGGATCTCCGTCTCGCTCTCAGCACCAGGCATGGCTCCTCTCCTACTGACCCTGGGGTGCCAAGCATGTCAGCCAGCAAACCTCTGAGCTGCTGCCTGGCCAGCTCTGACATACAGAGACCTACAGCTGAAGGGAGAGTGAAGCTCTGTGAGGAAGGCAAATCCTTCCAGCCACCACCATACCCCATCACAGGGGCAAGCATCTCTTCTCACAGACCAGTGTGCTAACGCTCTGACCTGACACATAGTACTTGAGCAGGACTCTGCTTCCATGTTCACTGGCACCAATTTTTTGTTTATTTACTACATCTATCAGACCACTATCACCTCAAAGACCAGCCAGAAATTTTTGTTTTCCCATGTTCCTTAATTTTGCTGAATTAGGACAACCTGCCACACATTCATAGCTAAACTGAATACTAGATGAGGTGGGAACCACAAAAGTCAGGTTGCTGAGGATTTTTTTTTTCCATTTTGAAGGAGAGGATTAGGTCTATTTCCCACAACCATCCATGAATTTTATTAAAACATCCTCTTGTGGCAATATCCTACAATATTAGCAAGACATGTGGCCTTTCCTGCTTGTCCTCTGACACTCAGGAGCTTTAGGTTATTCACAGAACATTGCTGGAAACTCTGATGGGTTGCAGAAGGGGTATTCTCTGGGGCCTTTTGACTTAGGCATGCACTGCTGTCACCACAGGGGACTCAGCTCCAGGATATGGAATGTTCCTCCCATGGACGACCGACCGCTCATGAGATCCCACATATGATCTGGGCTCCTTCTCCATACTGTCCTTCCTCGGCTGCACGTGAGGTAGTTTTTGCACTTTGAAATGGTTTAGTAATGATTAGGGAAGTATGCTAACCCTTCTGTCATTGCATTTAGGCCGTGTCTGTATTTACCCCAAATTTGGCTTTTTTCACTCCTTTTAAAGTCCCCTTGCTGCTGCATTTGTGGCATTTTTTTTTGCTTTACAAGTTTAGCACAAGCTAGATCTGAGTTGATCAATCTATCCAAGAACAGAAAGCTCCTGCCTGTTTTGGTGACTTCTACATTTGCATGTCAGACACTTTGAAGATGTGCTCTGCCCGACTCCCTGCGCCTGTAAGTCTCACCCCAGTAGCAAAACCAGTAAAAATGGCTGCATTGGAGAAAACAGGACAGTCTGACAGTATTATTCAAAGGAGTGAAAGTTTCAAAGGAGAAGAAAAAGATCAGTAACAAGAAGTAGCTCTAGCTCTACTGACAGTATTCTTAAAAAAAAAAAAGCAAAGCAAACCAAAATGTCCCCTTCCCCCCAAAGATGCAGTAATTTCTAGTGCTCAAGGCTTGTAGCCCTTACTTCTGGGCAAATCTTTTTTTTTAGACACAATCTCAGCAAGCAAATCAAAACCCCAGAGATGACAGGTTTCTAACTGTTTGAGTCTATGCCATGGGGCTCACGACCACCCAAAGTTCCAGCGCAAAGTTTGTCAGAGCAATGGTCTCAGCATCAGCCTACAGCAAGCCTAGAAAAATGATGAAATCCCACGTTAGTCCCCAACCTGCTGCTCTGAAATTAATTCCTTGGATTCCCATAGCTGTAAGTTTCAGGGATTTGCTCATTCAGAGAACGTTCCAGCTATCTAAAACACATTGTTTCCCATTATCATAATATTTGGGATCCTGCGCAAAAATGCTCCAGATAAGCCGCTAATTAATTGTGAGCCTGTCATTCATAGCTGTGAATTGACTCCTTGGTTCCTGTAACAAATTCCATCTCAGAGAAATTAAGTTCACTTACCAATAAAAGAAAACAAAGTGCCTAACTGCAGCTGAAGTAAAGGAAAGGAGACAGCGCTGAGCCTCGCATTTCAGTCTCCAGGCAATTTAAGCTGCAAATGAGCTTTTTCTCCCTTACCAGGAGACAAGGCTCTATTTAACCCTCTCCCCTTTTCCTGATTTCAAGTTTATCAGAAGAGGAAGAATAGGCCAAAAATATATAACCCAACACTAATTCATAGATGGAGAATGAAAGGACAGCACTTGCAGCAAGCCAGACACACTGCCTCTGACTTGCAGCACTATTTGTGACACTGGCTGGCATTTTATATCTAATAAACTGCTCTTGCTGCAAATTTCCTGAAGAAAACAGATGTAAATGAAGACAGGCCAGGACTGCTCGTTATGCATGTAAAATAGCTGCAATTAACTTATTACACATTCCCAAGGGTTGGGAGGGATGTTTGGGAGCTAACCCTGGGCACCTGCCCTCTCCGAGGCATGCACGTAGACTCCAACAGGTGTTTCCCTTGCGCAGCCATCACAGGATCAGGACCCATCTCTAACAACAAATTGTACTGCGGGTGTAAACGCTCACAGAAACGCTCCGAGGCGTATGTACAATTCTATAGGACCTAAAAGTTGTGCGTGAACATGCTTTTTAGCACATATTAAAATAACCTACACAGGCCTCCACTGGCTTAATCATCGCCATGGACCCTTTCCTTCCTACGCTCGTTATCTATAGGATCGCTCAGCCATCAAATATCCTTTATGCTATCTATCTTCCTAACTGAAGTGTTGGCAATCAAATCCCCTCGGCCGCCGGGGCGCTGCGCTCCAGCGGGGTCGGATCGCACGGGGTATTCATGTTCAGACACAATGAAACAAATAGAAAATCCAGCACAGATGCAGGGAAACAGGCAAGTGGGTGAACTCAGGAAACTCACGAACTTCAGCACTGGTGGAATTGTGAGCTAATTATTTGGACTAGAATGTCACATCAAGTATTCCCAAAGGACTGACCTTATATTTGTATTAGTTACATGACAGCCCACTGCTGCTCTAAAGGCTTTGTCGTGAACCATCAAGACCCGGCTGTATTTAAGGCCACCTCTTTGAAAGTCTGCCCACTAATGCTTCATCACCGCGCCGATTTCAGTGACCCCGCGATTTCATCTTCATTTTGCTATGGTGAAATCCTATGCACAGAGGTAGTATCCCAGAGGATGCTACTCCTTATGGCTGTCTGAACTTGCAACACACTTGCAAATTAAGCTAGAGAAATGCAAAGGCGTTTACATTTGGAGATGCCACAGGTTTGACGGCTACGCTAACCCTCCTCCTTGCTGGCATGCTCACTGCACCAGTGCCTGAATTCCAGCTTTACTTTCTACAAGCAAACAAATAATGACCCTGATGGCAGCAGGATGCTGTAACGGTGATTTTCTCTGGGACAGCTCTAACCCGCATCACATGTACCTTAGCACAAAACTGTCTCTTCTAATTTCCAGAAGATCTTTTGCTTGATTGACATTTACTCCTGTAAAGGTGCAGGTGCAACAGCTGAGGCTACAGGTTTCTTTACAATCTCACAGACAAAAACTTTAATCTGCTTGCATCCAGAGTCCCTTCTTAAATGAGGGGTTTACCCAAATAAGATCTTAAGAACTGTAAGCCCTAAACTGTAACTTAAATAAATGAACTAGCTCCCTAGAGTTGCCTGGCTATTCTTACGCAAAAGCTTGGTTTAGTTCTTTGTTTTCTTTCCATCCTTTTAAAGAACTTTTTCTTTCTTGCAGGTGAAGCAGAGATTGCAGAGCAGTGATAAGTACTGTGATTTCCCCCTCCCTAAGTATTTTAGAATGAATTCATTAGCACACAAATAAATCATAAAATGATTCTTTTCTTTGAGTCAGACTTAGAAGATGAACTTCTTAGTTCAAGGTAATTTTGACCAATTTACAAACTTCTTAAAAATCCCCCCGGATTTTATAAAGTTATTAAAACCCCCTCAGGGATGAAGACCTGATGCAGTGCTGGGACTTGCATGTAGATCCCAGTTCTGCTGCTGCTGAAGGCAGAGGGAGCTGCCAAGGATCGGGCCCTGCTGCGCAACCACTGTCCACGGGAACTCCGCAGCCAGCAGGAAAGAAACACTTTTAGCATGGGGTTTGGGTTTTTTATTTTTTGGGGGGTGTCCCATTTCTTTCACATGTGAAATACTATAAGACAAGAAATTACGTAAGACAAATAGTAAGGTTCAATTATATAGAGAACCAGCCGTATTTCCTTCGCACGTCTGTATTATAACAAATTTAGGATCTGAAAGAAATATCCTAACCGCTCTGCAGGTAAGAGACTTTATAAACACAAATCCTGGAGCAGCAAAGAACTTTTAAAAATTATTTACTGGAACGAAAAGAAATCATGTTTTTGCTCGAGTATGAAAAGTACTCCAGGAAAGTAAGAAAAAAAGCCAACAGCAAGTTCCTCCTTATCTATCAGTACACTGTGTTGCAGAACGCAAAGCAAAGAGTTTTCAGCAGGAAAATTAACCACTCGTTTGGATCAAAACACTCGAGACCTGGGACCGCACGCTTCAGCATTGTACAACTGCTCTGAAATGCCACAGCGACTCTCCCAACCAGCATCCAAGTCTTTATCATCGATATTGGCAGTTTCATCAATTGCACTGGGATACGAAAGCCATTATTTCTCTTCAGTCAGCGCTTAGATGTTAGGTCCTTCCTAAATGGCAAGCTCCTAGGGAAGGTCACCCACCACTGCCGCAGCGCCTGCACATTGCTTAGAACACGGACTGAAATCTGGCCGCCACCATGACGCGTTTGGCTCGGGCGCTGGAACCCGCTTTTCGTGGCTCACACAAACTGCTTTAAGGGCCTAATCCCAACGTCCTTGAGAGCACTGAAAGGCTTTCTGCTGATTTTAATGGGGTTTGGATCAGCTCCTAACTCCTAGCTCCACGTCCCAAGGATCTCATCCATCCAGCACTTTGAAAACAGCAGAGTTTTTGCCTGGCTCCAACGTTGAAATAACGAGGGGTATTTATTGAGTGAGGCGGAAAAGTTGCACTCCAAGAAAGCGCCTCCTTTTCCTTCGGCTCCCTGATGCAGTGCGGCGGGGAGCTTCCCCAGCGGGGAAGGGGAGGGTGGCAGCCCCCCGGGAAATCCGCTCTGCCCCGCAACTACCTGGCCGGGCCGCACCTCGGAAAACCCGGTGGGGGTCCTGCGGGGGGATACCTCCGTCGGGGCAGAGGGGTGACCGACGGACAGACGGACAAACCGGGGACAGGGTGCCAACCCGCGGTGCCGCCGCGGCCCCGGGCACCCCATCCCGCCCCCGGGCGTGCACCCCCGTCGGCAGCGGATCGCACTCACCGCGCCGGAGTCACTAGGGGGGGCTGCGGCTGTGGAAACCCTTCATTAACACACGGCATCTCCCGCAAAGTCTCCCTCCCCGGCCCAAGCCGCCCTCCGGAGCTCCCGGCGTCCTGGCCCGGACGGCCCCGGAGCACCCACCCCACCGCCGCCCTCCTCTGCCGGAGGAGGAGACGAGGTCTCGGTACAGCGGCCCCCGGCAGGCTGCGGGCACGGAGGTGTCCGACCGCAGGGCAGGCGGCGGCAGGCGCCCTCCTGCAAGCCCCAATAGCCCGGCGCGGGCCCCCGGGGCGACTCCTTTGTGCCCCAGAGCGAAGGGGCGGACGGGCGAGTGCCGGAGGGGAACTGCGAACTTTCCCCGGCGGCTCCCGGTCAGGCTCGGAGGAGTTACGGGCTTTAGAAACCGCGCCTGAGGGCGGGCGGGCGCCCTGCGGAGGTAACGACGGCGGCAAAACGATGTGAGGCAAAGCACCGCGAACAGCCCGAGAAGGGCGTCTGCCCCCGCCCCGGGTGGGTGCTCCGAGGGCAGNGACGGGGAGCGGCAGGGGTGGGTGTTTCCCGGGGCCCCAGACGATCAGAAATCGGTTTAAGCTTCGTGACAGCCCCCGTGGGTCACTGCCCAGATTAGGGGAACATGAGCTAAACTCGATGGAAGCGCCCGACGCTGCTGGGGGAAGGGGAAGGGACCAGACCATCCCCTGCCTGAAAGTTAGAGCCGCGGGTGATTTATTTTTGTTTTAATCCCGCTGTTTTACGGGAAAACTGTTTAGGATAAATTAAAACATGACTGATTTTTTTCAATGAAGCCATATTTTTCCACAATGCAAAAGGATCTTTACATAACAACTGAAACTCGGGAGAAAAGCTAATTGGATTAAGTTCTCTGAAAGGGGGGTTAAGGTGTCTGAATGAGACAACTGCAAAGCTCCAATTTTCTTGCCATCTGTTTAGCAAGACTAAAGTGTTTTCTGATTAATATTGTCTTAATCAATCACGCTGCCATTTATTATAACCATTCTGAATTTAAGGAACGCATAGTACGGAGGCTCAGCCCGAGGATGAACAATTTTGAAAGCACGGATTGCAAACACGGTGTGGTTTTATGTTTGTTTTCTGTCTTTCCTTCTCCAAAGACCCGTTACTATCGACAAGGAGAAGTTGCCAGCAGTGCCCTTAACTCCGTCCCGGCAGTGCCGCCGGACAGGACAACTTTCTTTTACACCCAAGGAACTCCTGCGCACGCTCTGACATGGACACAACGATTCCTTCCCCGCCGAACACTTTCTCCACAGAACAACCTCGCCGGGCTTTGTCCCGGGGCCCTGGCAGTAAAACTGGCCCCAACCCGGCTGCTGTCGCCGGTGGCCGGCGAGGGGCCGAGCCCGCCCGGTGAGCAGAGCCCCCGCGTCGGGACCGCGGCAGGCGCCCCCGGGCCGGGCCGGGC